>CM029601.1:67958984-68143399 GCA_017311375.1 Mytilus coruscus
CTTGGTTGCTGTCTCACCCCACATCTCCTTTAATTCAAAGGAAATAAGATAATAAAATCTTTACACCGGACATCCTGTAAAAAAGATATCTGTGACAACAGATGGAAAATGCTAAATATTTAGACTTATATGATTTAACGACTATTTTGTTTGACTTTGTTTTATCTCATACACATAAGTTATGCTAGTGCTTGAACTATTTATTCATTTACAAACAGCAATAACATTTACGTTGTGGGAGCTTATAACTCGCTATAAGCATCAAATAGTGCATATAAAAATTCAATCATAGACGGTAAAGCAGGCTTATCATATGTAAACTATGATCCTCTTTAAGATATTTGTGATGAAATGTAATATTTAACACTATCACTAGGATCAGTTTTCACTTTTATGAATTGGACAATTTCAATGTTATAGAATTCAAGAAAATACTACATTCATTAGAGAAGAGAATTGTTTTTAGTATTTAGGAATAAGATGTTTATTAGTGTAGAAACCTTCATTTTTCTTTGACTTGGAGTTGTTTGTAACTGCAATAGCATTTAACTGCAAAGGATCAAATTTGTAATACAGGTAAATTTGTGAAATCCACAAAATAATTTGTTGCATTTATTTAAAAAATAAATCAAGTATGAATGGCTGTAAGGTCAAGAAAGATAATCTCAAAATTGGTGATTGGGTAGATCTGTAAAAGTAAGAGAGAGAGAAAAGATCAGAATGATATTAAAAAGGTAACCTGTGTATCATATCTTGTATTGTGTTTGTAATGAAGAAGAATGTATGATTAATATATGTCTACTTTTCATTCTGAAAGATTAGTGTATGTTGTTTTGTATGATTGGAAATAGTGGGTATATGATATGGAAGTAGATCCTTTAACCTTGGTTGCTATGGCTTACTAGTATACTCAAAATTGTATAAAGGGAAATTTTTACTCTTGTCTTTCATGTTTTCACAAAATTTATAATGTTCACTTTTTTCAGTCACTAATTATTTGTTGCAAAATTTTCCTCATTCTTTTTGCTTAAAAATATATGGTTTGTGAATGTTAAAATATTTATATGTCCAATTTATTAGCATCCTTTCCAATCATTTATGCAAACTTTTTATGAAAAAAGGATATGAAATTTTACATGACTTTCTCCCATTTTCAATAATTTAAACAATGTTAAAGAGGAAAGGATAACACAAGCTTAATTTATGATGTATTATTTGGGGAACAATATATAAGTTATGGGTAAAAGATTTCCTTGAATACTTGCTCAAAAAAGATCATTTTCAAATTTAACTGAAAACAAAAATCAAGTTATTAGACAAAGGGAGATAATCCATGCATTTCTTCAATCAAAAGAGGAGAGATTGTATGTTAGTTAAATGAATTTTGCATGTTTTGTTTAACCATTAATTAATTGTAATTTTCATTTCTATTTTGTGCTCAATATTTTATTTATTATTTGTTTGTTAATGTTATGAACAGTTAATTGCCAAACTGTTTTATTAAGAGGCTAGGTATTTATTATTTCTTATTCACCTAATTCACATGTTGACAAGAAAATGTGATTAATATGAAAATGTCACTTTAAAATAAAGGTGATTGAAGTTCTGTTATCATTTTATGTTTATAAATATAGAGTCTTTAATGATATAATGCAGGCAATATAAAAATAAGAAGATGCGGTATTATTGCTAATGAGACAACTCTCCATCAGTGACCAAATGACATAATAGTTAGCAAGTATAGGTCACAGCCTTTAACAATAAACAAAACCCATACCGCATTAGCCTTGAAACTGTAGATTGCTAAAAATAGAATGGTTTTTCTCAAGAGGGTACAATAGACATTTTTGTGAAAATGAAATAACAAACAAAGAAGTACAAAATAATCAAATAAACACACACATGAGAAAAAATTAAATGATAAATTTTGATGAATATACCATTTTTAAAACGGGTACAAAAAAAATGATGCATTCATACAGTAATCAAATCATTCAAATTACCTCAACAATATTCAAAGGTCAATTGGTGACAAATACACATATAATATTACACAGCTTCTTAATGTTCAAACAAGTAATGGATGGAATTTACCTGGTATTCCATTGTTTTACTTGTTATCTGAGGGGAAATTAGCTTACATTATAATTTGGATCACAATGCAAACTATTACAAAGGGAGACAACTCAAATTCATTCTTAATGAATGTTTTGTACTGAAATAGTCAAAAAGTCAGTTTACAGGTGGTTACCCTTGATGTCTTTTGATATAGGAACAACATTGGTTTTAAAGAATAAAACTGTCAAACAGGAGGGCACAAAAGCAAATTTTTATGCCCCCTCTGTAGCGGAGGGGGCCTTAAGTTTTACCCTTGTCCGTCTGTACGTATGTCTGTCCGTATGTACATCCAAAAGTTGGTTTCCGTTCTCTAACTTTGGTTTGCCTCAACCAAATGTTATGAAACTTTGACACAATGCTTATTCCCGCAAAACACAGATCAAGTTTAACCGTTCTAGAGTTATGCCCCTTTACAAATGTAAAAATTGCTGAATTTTTCGTTTCCATTCTTTAACTTTAGTTTGCCTCAACCAAATGTTATGAAACTTATACACAATGCTTATCATGACAAAATACAGATCAAAATTGAATTTTGGTGGTGTCACTTTAACCGTTGTAGAGTTATGCCCCTTTACAAATGGAAAAATTGCTCAATTTTGGGTTTCCATTCTCTAATTTAAGTTTGCCTAAACCAAATATTATGAAACTTAGACACAATGCTTATTACTACAAAACACAGATCAAGTTTGAATTTTGGTGGCGTCACTTTAAGCGTTCTAGAGTTATGCTCCTTTACAAATGGAAAAATTGCTGGATTTTTCGTTTCCGTTCTCTAACTTAAGTTTGCCTCAACTAAATGTTATGAAACTTATACACAATGCTTATCATGACAAAATACAGATCAGGTTTGAATTTTGGTGGTGTCACTTTAACTGTTCTAGAGTTATGCCCCTTTACAAATGAAAAAATTGCTGAATTTTGCGTTTCTGTTCTCTTACTTAAGTTTGCCTCATCCAAATGTTATGAAACTTATACCCAATACTTATTTCCACAAAACTCAGTTCAAGTATAAATTTGGGTAGCGTCACTTTTGCCGTTCTTCAGTTATGTCCCTTTATAACTTTATATGATATGCAAGCGGGGGCATCATCTGTGTCCCATGGACACATTCCCCATTTATTTTAATATCTCAGGTGAATGCATGCCAACTTGAATGATTTTGATTGCAAAGCATAACTTGGTACCATGTAGTTACACATAAGAAATTGCTTTTGAAAATAACATTTACATTTTTAGAACTTTTTACAATTCTAAGTCTGCAACACAGTGACAAACCAACTAATGCTGAGAAAGCATGTCACAAACACGAATTTGTCGGTCACCAGTAATAAATTTATTCCCCTTTGGTGACAAGCGATAACTGAAAGGCTATAACATTAAACAAAAACAAACAAAGTTGGCAGACGATAACCATGTTCAATCACTGGACTACTTTTTCCTAGCTTGGGAGATACATTAAAAAAGTTTTTGAGTGTTGAACGCTCTCCCTAACCTTGGACAGTAGTGTTTTTTATTTGTCATTATTTCTTCTGCTTATAAAAATAATAAATATGGCTACAACTAACCAGAGTTCCTGAAAAAATCAAAAGTCTGCCATAAACCTTTTCTGGTCAACTTCAAAACTTATGTTCCACTGAAGGCAAATAACAACTAACACAAGTTATGATAGGCCATAAATGTGACAGTTATTATTTAAATTTCATATGAAACGGTACATGTATAAAATTTAGCATACACTACAATTATAACTACCAATTGTAAATTTTAATATACAATACTTTTAGTACAATCTCAACTCATAAAAGTATATTTTGTAATAAGTGAAAAAGACAAATGTCCTCAATTATTAAAATCTAAAATTTTGAAAGTCAAATAATTAGAGTTATCTCCCCTTAACTATAAATTTGCTAATAATAGTGTAGGTTGCACTTTGTAAATACAGCTGTTTTTCAAACCACGCCTCTTTTGGGAGATATAGATTATTCATAGACAATTGACTTTGTTTACGTACTGGTTCCCGGATATGATCTCTATGTTTCATCTCATAGAGACATAACTTGGGAATGTTACCAGTAAATATACATATTCATAGTGATCAAGTTGAAGTCTGTGGAAATCCTTAAGTCAAGGTTGGGGTAGTATAGAAATTTAATGTAAGTTTAAACTCTTAGAAGTTCGGGCATATAAGCGTTGAAAATATGCCGCACAGCCCTATATTTTGACCTTTGAAAAAATAGTAGTGCATATGAACTTTCCATTCTAGGATATATTTTTTCAAAACTTCAAAGTAAAAGTGGTACAGTTTTAGCCGTGAAAGGAGTTCCTATGGAAATTGCATTGTTGATATTTACAGAAATGCAAAAAAGGTTTTAGAGAATTCATACATCAGACTGGTATCTTCATTCATACAACTTTTGCAAATATGGCTTTGTTTAAACACTTCTAGTTCATATATTAGCTAAATCATGTTAGATATATGGTAAGAGATGATACTGTTGTTACAAGATTTCTTAACTGATCATTTCAGGCAGTAATTGTTAACTTTCATTGACAAATAGGCATACAGTAAGATGTGGACTGGAGATAGATGCAGGATTGGACACTTTATATAGTCTTGAATGTTGGAAAGATTAGCTGCTTAACATTACATTTATAGTGTTCTGAAATGCTTTCAATTTGTTATCAGAATAGTTTCAAACAGGTTCTAGATATTTCATGTCAGAAAACATGCTCATAGGGTGAGCTGGCAATAAGTAAAGTCTTGTTTTCAAATTCTGTAAAAATGATACAGGGTTGGGGGTATAAAATGTACAGTAAAGAAAACTTAGAGTATATGCAGTGATTTCTTTCAGGCTATAATTCTGAGATATAAGTATTGTTGTGAGAAAAGTGTTTTAGAAAGTTTTCTATTGGAATAAATTTTAGTATAGGTTGCACTTTGTAAATACAGCTGTTTTTCAAACCACGCCTCTTTTGGGGAGATATAGAATATTCATAGACAATTGACTTTGTTTACGTACTGGTTCCCGGATATGATCTCTATGTTTCATCTCATAGAGACATAACTTGGGAATGTTACCAGTAAATATACATATTCATAGTGATCAAGTTGAAGTCTGTGGAAATCCTTAAGTCAAGGTTGGGGTAGTATAGAAATTTAATGTAAGTTTAAACTCTTAGAAGTTCGGGCATATAAGCGTTGAAAATATGCCGCACAGCCCTATATTTTGACCTTTGAAAAATAGTAGTGCATATGAACTTTCCATTCTAGGATATATTTTTTCAAAACTTCATAGTAAAAGTGGTACAGTTTTAGCCATGAAAGGAGTTCCTATGGAAATTGCATTGTTGATATTTACAGAAATGCAACCTGTAACATCTCAACTTTTGGGAGCAGATACTGACAATGCTATGTTTGTAAAATTAAACAAATTAAACATCTAAATCTCAATGGTAAATGAAACTACTAATTTTCAGATGGAAGCTGGGGAGGAGGAGGGGATTGAATTTTTTACAAAATTGAATGTCACCAATTTTCTGTATGTTCTTCCTTCAGCAGCTTTTCCAAAAGGAGGCTGAAATTGAAACATGTGCTCGAAGTAGCGCCCCCATATGAATAACAAAATTCCGAAAGTTTCATTTAAGATTAATACTCATCTACTACACTATTTTCTACATATTGCTATCATTTATCACCAAGATATAAAACACTACCATGTATGCCATACAAATAAAACATAAGAATTTCATTGTACCATAAAGTCACCCATGTTGCACATTAGTGGATTTATGATGGTACCTTAACTGTGTGGTTACCAACAAGGTTGGAAGAGATCAATGTCTAAAACTTTGACATCATAGTCTGAAAAAGGGAGGTTCACAAGACAAAACATATCATGAAATTTCAAAAATAAATATCTTAGGAACAACACTGATTGATAGTGGCTAAATGCTTGTCAACAATCAACTAAAAATCACTCCTTACAAGTATGGTGAAGTTTTCTTTGAACTAACAGTTCCTTTCAGAAACATGATTTTCTATCACTATTACCTTTTTCAGTGATAAATTTCCACAGGTACAGGCCTCTTATTCCATTTCCAGCTGATTTTTTGTCGAGCCTGCAACATTTATGTCGCGAGACATAGCAATTCTAGATTCCGTCAGCAGTGTCAACATTTAGGTTCAATCTGTGGTTTTTTTAGACATCAATAACTTTGTCCAAATTTTGAAAATATATATTTTCATTTTTCCCTATTTTACTGATAAATGGAATTAGTTTTTATGCCCCACCTACAATAGTAGTAGGGGCATTACGTTTTCTGGTCTGTGCGTCCGTTCGTTCGTCCGTCTGTTCGTTCGTCTGTCCGTCAGTCTGTCTGTCCGTCTGTCCCGCTTCAGGTTAAAGTTTTTGGTCAAGGTAGTTTTTGATGAAGTTGAAGTCCAATCAACTTGAAACTTAGTACACATGTTCCCTATGATATGATCTTTCTAATTTTAATGCCAAATTAGAGTTTTGACCCCAATTTCACGGTCCACTGAACATAGAAAATGATAGTGCGAGTGGGGCATCCGTGTACTATGGACACATTCTTGTTTTACAGTTAACATTCAGTTTTAGTCTGTGGTTAAAGTTTGTTACAGATCAATTACTTTATCAAACCTTCATAGAATTTTTAAACTTTGGTAGAAGCTTTTTTATGATTAAGAGATAATGTCTCAAGCAAACTTTGAAAATATATTTTATTTTACTTTCAGTGTTTTTCTGATAAATGGACTTAGTTTTTTACAATTAACATTTACAGACAGTCTGGGATTAAACTTTTTTGACATGATTAATTTGTAAACCTTATGGATTGTTATAAAACTTGGACAGAAGCTAATTTTCAAGACCATGAAATAGCATCTAAATAAAAAGGTGTATGTAGTCAGTCCGTAATTGTCTCATATTGTAATTTTCTTGTAGTCTCTTGTATATTATCTGAAATCTTTTCTGAAATCTCATAGGTGTAAATAATTCCTGTAGGTTAAGGAGGTTGTTGTTTATTATTTTGTTATTGTCGAGTGGTATGCAAAAACTTCTTTTATAAATGTATAGTGTCAGTGAACAAAACATTCTAGGTCACCAATGGCAGGACTACTAAATATTTTGAGTTATATTTTATTTACCTATCCCAAAGACCAAAGTTTCATAATGTAAGCCTTCCATTGATGTAATGTAAAGTTTAATGATCACATCAACCTGTATTTTACAGCTGTAATTTATGTATTTTTTTTCTGTGTGTATTGATGAGAAGTCCTGAAGTCCGATATTTAGTTCAAGTAAAACTCTCCTGATAGAGCAAATCTCAATTAAAGTCAAGACAGCAACCTACATAATTGAGCATTGTACACCTATTACCATCTCCAAACGGAACTAAACCAAATTTAACATAAGGGATATCTGTGTGTTAACCAAAACATAATCTTTGCAAGTCACACTGGCTTAAAGCAGGAAAATATGTTAGAATAATAATTTTGTTATAAACAATCAAATCAGTTTTGGCCCTTGAGAAACACTCAGCATACAAAATAAATTTTTGAGTTCCTGCTTGAGCAAGTCAGCTTGCAACCTTCAGTGTGAGGAAGAACCTGCCTGCCCGACAATGGGCCAGCCAGGAAGTGGAGCGAGGGGTCTCCACAGAGAGGATGAGACTAGACATCTCATCTGCAGCCGGGTTGTGCAAGGTCTGCATCAGAGGATAGCCCATGTGCTAGTAGAGTAGCAGGGGTCTATCAAACTGGCGCTGGAATAATTTTGATAAAATTTGTCCCCGAAATGCTTGGGGATGAATGAAATTTTAGAAATGACCAGTGATAAAATTTCATCAAGGTCCAAAAACTCAGATGGAACAGCTGAGTCTCCCCAAGGATTTAGGAGTGTGGACTTATTCACCTTCAATAAAGTCATGACAAAAAGAAAAAAAATGTATAAAATTAAAATACACCTGTTTACATATTAAATCATAATAATGTAAATACATTTTGTAATGATAGATAAAACATCATAATGCTATGTGTTAAAATTTCCCTAACAAATATTGTGCATACTTAATTGAAGAAGATGACACTCTTATATACCTGCAGTAACTATCAGAGGACCAGTGTCCTAGTACTTTGACCAAATGGTCTTCAATATGTGCTTTACCTGCAGTTGTGGCAGCTCCAATGTGTAGGCTATGACCATTGTAGTGATCAGGATTGAAGCCACATAAACTAAGTACATGTTAATGCAATTAATGAAATAATTTTTTTCTAAGGCCAAAGAATTTTGTGAGATAAAAAATGGACCAGATGGGAGATAGGGATTAGATTGTTTCTAATTTGAAAATATTTAATTAAGATTTTATAAGGACAAATTTGATTTTGTACTTTATGTGGAATATCTATACCCTTCCTGAAGGGATCTGTTTTTGACTGTTTCAGTTTCAAAACTGTCATATCTTTATGAAATATAATATCTCCAATACATAAATTTACAGATGAGTCAAAGTGGTTGGCATTAAAAACACATCTCATAAAGCCATAAAAACCTACTGCACAGGCTGTCTCTAGCATTAAATCAATAAACACCCCTTGTCTAAGACGAAATATGATTTTTTCTAAAATCTCAAAAGTAATTGGTAATCTGTTATGGTTCCTAGGTTTTTAAAGTTTTTTGACAGAGTTCAAAATGTAAGTGAGTCTATCTAAGGGTGTGTTGTCAGATTCTAAAGGGTCCTTAAAACTATTCTGCAGTTACCTGTATCTTATTCCACATAAATACAATTTTATGGTAGAATACTGAAGTTTTAAGAAATGGAAACAATATACTATAAAGAAAATTAAAATGTCTTCTGAAATAGAAGGTAAGAAATCATATTTAAAATTGTTCAGCAACATAAATCTCTCAAAATGTTTGAAACCAGTTTCATATGCACTCTTTGTTTTGCTTGCAATAGCAACGTCCCAAAGTTGATTAACTATTTTGTTCAGGACCACATTACTTCTAAATTGGTTGGGCACTGATGAGGTTCTAGTGCTGCATTTGGAGCCTTTCTGCGGAAACGGTCTATCTGTAAACAAGATAAAGTGTCACTTCTCATAGAGGGCAGTTCAATTCTACTAGGACAAGGACTGACCACTACAGTTTCCCCACCCTAAGAGTCATTAAATGTAATTGCAGCATTAATTTCTATAATTTGCATGTTAAAGTTTGATTGAATCAGCTTAATCAGGTATGCAGTTGTTTTAGTATTAGCACATCTCATTTCATTCTGATTATATGAAACTCTCTCCTCAGTCATGGTTCATTGACTTTGAATCTTTATATATTTTACATGCATCATTAATTTGTAAACCTTATGGATTGTTATAAAACTTGGACAGAAGCTAATTTTCAAGACCATGAAATAGCATCTAAATAAAAGGTTTAATTTTTTAAATTCTGTAATGTACTGATTTATACAAACTTGGTGTATGTAGTCAGTCCGTAATTGTCTCATATTGTAATTTTCTTGTAGTCTCTTGTATATTATCTGAAATCGTTTCTGAAATCTCATAGGTGTAAATAATTCCTGTAGTTTAAGAAGGTTGTTGTTTATTATTTTGTTATTGTCGAGTGGTATGCAAAAACTTCTTTTATAAATGTATAGTGTCAGAGAACAAAACAGTCTAGGTCACCAATGGCAGGTCTACTAAATATTTTGAGTTATGTTTTATTTACCTATCCCAAAGACCAAAGTTTCATAATGTAAGCCTTCCATTGATGAAATGAAAAGTTTAATGATCATATCAACCTGTTTTTTACAGCTGTAATTTAGGTAAATTATTTTTCGTGTGTATTGATGAGAAGTCCTGAAGTCCAATATTTAGTTCAAGTAAAACTCTCCTGATAGAGCAAATCTCAATTAAAGTCAAGACAGCAACCCACATAATTGAGCATTGTACACCAATTACCAGTTCCAACCAGAACTAAACCAAATTTAACAAAAGGGATATCTGTGTGTTAACAAAAACATAAACTTTGCAAGTCACACTGGCTTAAAGCAGGAAAATATGATAGAATAATAATTTTATTATAAACAATCAATTCAGTTTTGGCCCTTGAGAAACACTCAGCATGCAAAATAAATTTTTGAGTTCCTGCCTGAGCAAGTCAGCTTGCATCCTTCAGTGTGAGGAAGAACCTGCCTGCCTGACAATGGGCCAGCCAGGAAGTGGAGTGTCTCCACAGAGAGGATGAGAATAGACATCTCATCTGCAGCCGGGTTGTGCAAGGTCTGCATCAAGGGGATAGCCCATGTGCTAGTAGAGTAGCAGGGGTCTATCAAACTGGCGCTGGAATAATTTTGATAAAATTTGTCCCCGAAATGCTTGGGGATGAATGAAATTTTAGAAATGACCAGTGATAAAATTCCATCAAGGTCCAAAAACTCAGATGGAACAGCTGAGTGTCCCCAAGGATTTAGGAGTGTGGACTTATTCACCTTCAATAAAGTCATGAGAAAAAGAAAAAAAATTGTATAAAAATAAAATACACCTGTTTACATATTAAATCATAATAATGTAAATACATTTTGTAATGATAGATAAAACATCATAATGCTATGTGTTAAAATTTCCCTAACAAATCTTGTGCATACTTAATTGAAGAAGATGACACTCTTATATACCTGCAGTAACTATCAGAGGACCAGCGTCCTAGTACTTTGACCAAATGGTCTTCAATATGTGCTTTACCTGCAGTTGTGGCAGCTCCAATGTGTAGGCTATGACCATTGTAGTGATCAGGATTGAAGCCACATAAACTAAGTACATGTTTAATGCAATTAATGAAATAATTTCTTTCTAAGGCTATAGAATTTTGTGAGATAAAAAATGGATCAGATGGGAGATTAGGGATTAGATTTTTTCTACTTTGAAAATATTTAATTAAGATTTTATAAGGACAAATTTGATTTTGTACTTTATGTGGAATATCTATACCCTTCCTGAAGGGATCTGTTTTGACTCTTTCAGTTTTAAAACTGTCATATCTTTATGAAATATAATATCTCTAATACATAAATTTACAGATGAGTCAAATTGGTTGGCATTCAAAACACATCTCATAAAGCCATAAAACCTACTGTATAGGCTGTCTCTAGCATTAAATCAATAAAAGGTAAACACCCTTGTCTAAGACAAAATATGATTTTTCTATAATCTCAAAAGTAATTGGTAATCTGTTATGGTTCCTTGGTTTTAAAGTTTTTGACAGAGTTCAAAATGTAAGTGAGTCTATCTAAGTATGTGTTGTTGTCAGATTCTAAAGGGTCTTTACAACTATTCTGCAAATACCTGTATCTTATTCCACATAAATACAATTTAATGGTAGAATACTGAAGTTTTAAGAAATGGAAACAATATGCTATAAAGAAAATTAAAATGCCTTCTCAAATAGAATATAAGAAATCATATTTAAAATTGTTCAGCAACATAAATCTCTCAAAATGTTTGAAACCAGTTTCATATGCACTCTTTGTTTTGCTTGCAATAGCAACGTCCCAAAGTTGATTAACTATTTCATTCAGGACCACATTACTTCTAAATTGGTTGGGCACTGATGAGGTTCTAGTGCTGCATTTGGAGCCTTTCTGCGGAAATGGTCTTTCTGTAAACGAGATTAAGCGTCTCTTCTCATAGAGGGCAGTTCAATTCTACTAGGACAAGGACTGACCAGTACACTTTCCCCACCACAAGAGTCATTAAATTTAATTGAAGCATTAATTTCTATAATTTGCATGTTGAAGTTTGATTGAATCAGTTTAATCAGGTATGCAGTTGTTTTAGTATTAGCACATCTCATTTCATTCTGATTATATGAAACTCTCTCCTCAGTCATGGTTCATTGACTTTGAATCTTTATATATTTTACATGTTAGTTTTTTATCAGATCAGTTCAAGGAGAACCCTTATAAGTTAATGATCTTTGGTATGCAGTTGTATCAATATTGGGATGTCTCATTTCCATAGAGATTATTTTATTATTTTATCACGCATCCTGTCATAGTCATTGAGTTTGAAATAGCTGCATAGTTTGCATGTTAAAGTGTTTCCAAATTTATTTCATCATTTGCATTTACTATGAAAATTACATAAAGGTAAGATATATCTCTGTATCAACAGTTTATTTCAGTTGGAGTACTAAATGTAACAGTAGAGCGTGATTGTTCTTATCAAATTACCACAGTACCACTCAGAAAACAAATAAAGGACCATTTACACAATAAGCCAACACTCTTATTGATACTTACTAAAGGAGTACTCTGCAAGTCCAACTTATGGTGTGTGGATATAAATCTGCTTGGTCAAGGGCTGCACTGCTTCATAACAAGAATTTCAGAAGTTCAAACAATCAAGGTTAAACTCCTCTAATTCCAGCCTAATCAAATTCTACGAATGTATTCACTCACATAAGTAATTCTACTTCCTATTTATGCATTCACTCACATAACTTCCTGTTAAGTCCTATTAATGCATTCACTCACATAAGTAATTCTACTTCCTATTAATGCATTCACTCACATAAGTAATTCTACTTCCTATTAAATGCATTCACACACATAAGTAATTCTTCTTCCTATTAAATCATTAATGCTTTCACTCGCATAAGTAATTCTACCTCTTTCCAATGTCAATTTTAAAACTATCACTGTAATACAATGAAATCTAACCAAGTTTTTCATAACACTTTTTTCTGGTTTTATTGTGTTGATAGATTACTGTCATTTTGAAGTGTACTCCACATTTCCTTCGGTTAATTATTTGTAACAAGACTTGCTGAAAAACTAACATCTGACTAATCCAAGCAAAATCTTTAGTTTTAAACAGACATTATTTTGACAACACAAATAATATATGTGGAAATGGTTGTACAAGAAGTAAAGTTACTATAAAATATAGAAACATTAACAGTAACATCTAAATTAAACTAGAACTAGGGTGAACTCCTCTGCCCCATAATACTATTAGTATATTTAAATCAATAAATTAAAGTCAAAAACTTAACCCACACATTGCAGGTAAACTCTACTCCAATCTTAATTGACTAATTTTCCTGTCAAAGTTCGGTTTTTCTCTCCAGCTTCCTCAACCAATAAAAACTGACCGCCAGGAAATAGCCAAGAGTGCTGAAAGTGGTGTTAAAACACCTATCATTAATCAATCAATAAATTAAATGATCTCCCCTTAACATGTTGGATCAGGATTATATTCCAACATGAGACAGGTACTATATGTGGAGCAAGATCTTCTTACCTTTCAGGAGCACCTGAGATCACACCCAGTCTTAAGTGGGGTTTGTGTTTCTGAGTCTTTAGTTTTGAAAGTTGTGTTTGTGCTGTGTCTTTTTCCAAGGCATTGTCAGTTTGTCTTAAGACTTTATGAGTTTGAATATGCTGCCTCTCCTTTAGGTTTAGTACTACAACTCAATACCATCAAGCATTTCAGAAGGAGTTGCTCTTTATTACCATGTATTAATTAAAACCAATTATCTCCCTTTAACTGGTAGGACAGGGATAATATTCATTTATGTACATCCTAGGGTAGTGTGATACAACTGTGTAAAATTTCATTAATGTTGACAGATATAGGCAGAGTAACAATTACAAAACACTTTTACAGCATATATGTGCATCCACAGATAGTGCAATACAACTGTGTAAAATTTCATTAATATTGATCCACTTGTTTAGGCAGATTACTAATTACAAAACACTTTTACAGCATATTGCAACACTGAAGTAAGTAATTTCAATTATCTCCTTTATGAAAATAATGAGATGTTGTATGATAGCAACAGTGAGCAAAACCCACACCATTAGTAAGCTAAACTATTGCTCACTTGGCATTTTTGCATAAAATCGATAAAATGCAAAAAGAATATGTTCTATAGTTTCCAGCAAAAATGCCAACCAATGCACACGCAAATAATGCAAAATATATACAAATAATTATTGAAGGGCAATAATTCCTTCAAGGAATCACCTGACGATTCCTGCCATATTAACTTATTTGTAGATCTTATTCTGTTAAGCACATTTGTTTTGATATAGTTTCTCTATATCTACTATAGTTTCCACAAAAACAATAAAATAAATGTCTGGAATAATAAACTGTTGACACAGAGATATGTCTCGCCTGTCGGCATATAATTAAAAAAAAAGACAATCCGATGGACATCAACATTGTTCATTAATTCAAAGTCATTGGACCATGAAGTAGTGGGCAGGGCCTCAAAATGTCAACAAACTGAGATGTACGAATGGTAATGTAACTTTATTGAAAACATAATTGTCCATTGTAAGTAGTTCCTATCAAAATAACTAAAGCAGACAACATTGAAAATTGCTAATTAATTCAAAGTCACTGGACCAAGACCTAGGGGCCAGGACCTCAAAATAGTCATCAAACTGATATATACTGATAGTAATGCAATTTCATACAAAATATCATTGATCTATCACAGGTAGTTCCTATATCAAACTAACTTAAGCAGATAACTTAACCATTGTTGATGCTGTAGCCAGGTAAGAAATTCCTATTTCTCGTTTCTGTCGCAGACAAAAACACAACCTTTGTACTAGATACTCTAATGATCATTCAAGCTGTTTTGTTGAAATTGGTTCAGAGGAGATCTTTGAAAATGTTTATAACTGACATCTAGAGACAACAGATGCCAAGTGATTACAAAACCTCACTTAGCCCTCTGAATAGGCTTTCAATTGAAATAAAGAGACCAAAACGGTTTTTTTCATGTTTTAATGTAAAAAGTTTTTATTATAATCTGAGAATTTTATGTTAAATGCTAATATATTTTTCATGACAAATTCTACATACATTTGTCTGTCCAAATTTTTTTTTTTTACAAATATGCTACATCTTTCAACCTGAGAACAACAAAGTTTATGATTCAAATTTTGGAGAAAATATTATTACAAATTTGAAAAAAAATTTCAATTTTGAAACAAATTATAACAATTTTTCAATCTTAAATATCAATTAAAAGATTTCATATTCTTTATACAGCTTAACTTGCTATCCTGAACTGATGTGAAAAAAATTATATTTGGACTTTAAAACAAGTCCATTAGTTCTTCCACTTATATACAGAAATGAAAAATGATATGATAACCCAAAATATAAATTCTGTTTTTAACAAAACATTTACAACACTCAAAAAAACAAAATGCAGTTAAAAATAGAAGTAAAATATTAATTAGACTGCATTGATATAAAAAAAAAAAAAAAAACTATTTTGGCTATTTTTGTCTAAAATTAGCACTAATTATTGCCGAAACAAGAAAACATAAAATCATTTTAATAGGATGATAAACATTCATCTACACATCAGATTTTCGAATTTGTCATTTCAAAATCTAAATGATTGTGGGTAACTACATTTACACCTGGGTGTCTTTATTTGCTTCATTTTAAAACGTGATTAACATCACTAAAAGTTCATTCGATTCTGAAATAGTGAATTTACTTTATATTATTAGTAATCTGTGAGCGTGAATAATTTAAAATGACCGAAATAAATATGAACTAAAGAAATGTTCACAGCCACTCATAATATAACTTCTAGTTCTTTGTAAACTTTAACCTAACATCAGTTATTATATTCCACTTAACATGATCATTCTATGATTACATAAATGCAGTAATAATCAGAACTCAACAAACTTCCACAATTAACTATGATAATCAGTTACAGTAAGTTAGAGAAAAAACAGTGTTTCGTACAAAGAAACTAAACACAAACAATACAGTCATTCTATTCTATAGTTAGTGCACATAAGTTAATAAAAGAAAATCAAACTTTAGTATTCTGCTATTCAAAATGGCTCTACTACAATTTGTACCAGATTACTGATGCATCAAATCAACGTATAATTTCAGACCACTGGAAGATTTTCATTTGGTACTTGGTGTACAATAATAAAATGGCTCTGAAAATTTAACACTACTTATTTTATCTCTAACTTAATATTTTAATTTATTTAGTATGTTTGTACAATAAAAATATACTAGAAAATAATCATTAGGAAATAACTTTCAACAAATTCTTATATTGAAAAACAGGTCCTCTTCCTTCCAGATGACAAAAGATCTTTCATAGAGAATTACATAGAAGACCCAAAGAACTAGTAATTATAGAAGGTGTGGTCAAATGTGGAGTATCTGCTTATTCTTCAGATGCCTTTTTTTCTACAGCGAAAGGTTCATCTACAGGTAGAGATCCACATTCAACTATAACAACATCTTTTTTAGGTTTGTCTCCAGCTGCTGTTGGATTACTTTCTATTTTTCTTACTACACTCTGTAAAAACAAACAGAAATAGCATGTCACATTTATATACACTTGGATATCAGTAGTCTGTAAAGAAATTATTCAATAACTGTTAACAAAAGGTATTTCTTGTCTCAGTGTAACCTAATCATAAACTTTAAAAAAAAAACATTGATCAATATCAATTAGTGGTTACCAACTTTAAAAAATGGCATGATTCTTCAATGTTTTCTTAATAAATAAAAGCAAGATCATCCTATTTTTCGGCAACCAGTTAAGATATTATGTCCAAAAACTTTTGTATTTGATATATGAGCATTTGATTTACATGACCAAAATCATTGTATTCCCTTTCTGTTTTCATTTTTAATATTCAAATTGCATAGTGAGACTTAGGAAATATAAGTCATTAAGAAGTTCCCCATAAAGTTCAATTCTTCAATCATAACTACTTCAATTTTAGTCCTGAATATTGCATATACCATCCATGGATTTTTTTCTATCGTATTATTAGTTTAATCTATTAAATTTGTCATATAAAAACATCATTAAGGATTGCAAAATAGAAATAAATAGACATTCTGTTCAAAACCCAAATAAACGGTATAAAACATTGGAAAATGTACTTGATCATAATTTATATAGAGTTAGTTCAATAAGTTTCATTAAACTGAACCAATTGACAGCCTATTTCATTCAAGAAGTGAAGAAATAGAAATATAAAAGCATAAAATCCATCCTTGAGCTATATGACAACAACGGTACATGGTCGAGTCTTAATCGAAATGATTATGATTGGTTGTACAGTATTAAATTATTCTAGCCTGTAGGACCCATCTAAAATCCTAAAAATATAAGATTTCACGAATGATGACTTCAAAATTACAACCTTACTTATGCCATTTCCATAGTGGTTTTTTTAGTGTGTGTATCAAATATATATGTAG
Source organism: Mytilus coruscus (assembly GCA_017311375.1). Classification (NCBI taxonomy): domain Eukaryota; kingdom Metazoa; phylum Mollusca; class Bivalvia; order Mytilida; family Mytilidae; genus Mytilus; species Mytilus coruscus. The sequence goes on from CM029601.1 coordinate 67,976,401, forward strand.
AAAAGAGTTTTTTTTATGTAACACAAAAACAGTGGTCCCTACATTTACATTTATCTTTAACTGAAAGAGGCTAAACCAGATTGTAATATTTACAATAAGAGAAACCAATGACTTTATAAAAAATCCTGAATAATGCCATAAACTCTTACCATTCCTTCTATAACTTTTCCAAAAACAACATGTCTGCCATCTAACCATTCGGTCTTTTTAGTTGTTAAAAAGAACTGTGATCCATTAGTGTCTTTACCAGCGTTAGCCATGGATAACCATCCAGATCCATAATGCTTCAGCTTGAAGTTCTCATCAGCAAATTTTTCTCCATAAATACTTCTTCCTTTAAAAAGAGAGAAAAAAAATGAAAATTTGTTGCAGACCCTGCTAGGTAACATTCTAATATCTGATAACAAATCCTAATGACTGAAGTCCTCTAAAGTGAATCCACTGGCAGAAAATGCTTTAATGTATGACCAAATCATTTTCCTATAAGAATTATCAGGGTTCAAATTAACATTTGGTATTGGAAGGTCCAGGACCTTTGACACTCCAAACTGAAAGGTCCACAACCTAAATTCCAGGTCCTAATTTTACTTGAAATATTTCCTAACATAGTAAGATACAAGTAACAAAATTAATGTGCTGTTGGTGTTAGGTCAACTTGTTTCATTGTCAAAGTCACTGTTGTATAAAATATTTAATAACAATTGTAATTGTCTTGTATATTATCAATTCAGATAATCTTTTTTTTTGTTATTGAGGAGGGTGTTACCATGGGTGGGTGTGTTGTCTCAACTATTGGTAATTTATTACTACTTATACCATTTTATAAAACAGTTCAAATTCAAAGCTGTTTAAACAGAGACGTATATACATGTGTATATGTCTCTGGTTTAATGTATCATATCTAGTTGCACTATTATAATGCATTAGTTCCTCTGTGAAAATAAGATAAGAAACTTCCAGATTTGTACTGGTCCTTTAAAATTGAGAAGACATTACCTCTTGGAATTGTAGTAATCGTTTACACTATACAAAATCTACATGTAATATCAATATTTATTAATGATAAAGAAAATTACTGTCACATTTTTGGATTTTGAGATGAAAATTTATGAACTAAAAGTAATTTTGAGTTTCTGTAAAAATATTTCCTACTTTTCTTTCTTTTCAATATATCTTTTGGTTTTCAATTCTAGTGTTTATATTTTATCATCATAGAGTTATTTTGTCAACTGCCTGGAATTATTATTTTTCATTGTATTTGATCGGCAAACCCGAATTACCCTTATCCGCTCCGGAATCGGATCCGTTTTGTTATTTTCTTCATTTCCGGTTTATGGCATCCAATGTTTTCAATGTTGTTTTGTCAGTCAGATACGATTTTACTCGGTTTACACATTACTAGTTGGCAATTTTCGGTATAAAGCTAGCGGTTGAACAAAATGAATAATAATGATGAAAATAAATTTTGAGATTGTTTGGAAATTTTTGTTATAAAAGGTCGGCAAAGTTTATTTTATTTTCTTTCAAACCGAAGGTCCGTCGGGCGTAACTTGTAACCAAAACGAGTCCGACTGCAAAATGGAAGGTCGCGGACCTCGGACCACCGCTAATTTGAACCCCTGATTATTGATCAGACTTATTTGATTGTAGCTATGTTTGACTATATTTAAAACAAATTATTATACTCTTTCATTTTTTTTTGATAAAACACTTGTCATGTTTGTGAAAAAGTACACAAATTTCCTATTTAAAATCAAATTTTTGCATGCATTTATTATTGAGAATGTTGAAATATGGACACAAAATGCAAGATTAATTATTGCAATTTCCGGAATGGAGCATACACATAATGCTATCAAAATTTAATCTTTATTTTTACAAAGACCTATACCATCGCAATTTTCACAGTAATGCATAATTCTGATATAATACATATAGTATACTTCAATATTCTTTTTTAATATAAAAATTCAGAATGTTTAAAGATCTATTTTATTTCCAATGTGGAAAATCAAATCTTTTACAGAAAGGAATCAATGAACACCAGTATGTCAAATTTTGCATTTCTTTGTCATGTTTTTGGACTTGGATATTTTTTTACAGTTTGTTCTCATGCTATGCTGTTACAACATTGTCCCAGGTTTGGGATATGGTTGAGCACTTTCAATCATGTTTAACCCTGTTACAATATGTGTTGGCCCCAAGTCAAGAGCCTGTAATTCAGTGTTGTTGGTTGCAGTCTGACATGAGTTTTTAGTTTCACATTTTGTAATGTGGTGTCTTTTCAGCTACTATATGGTATGAGTTTTGCTCATTGTTAAAGGACGTATAGTGACTATAGTTGCTTATATGCACATCATGTGAACCTAGGTGGACAGTAGTCTCATTTTTAATCATATCACGTCTCCCTATTTTTATATACTATGATAAAGATAGTTCTCCCTCTACATCATACACACCTCCAGTTCCATCTCCTCTAGTAAAGTCACCTCCTTGAATCATAAAATCTTTAATAACTCGGTGAAATTTACTTCCTTTGTATGTCAACTTTTTACCATCTCTCTCCTAAAATAACATGAATAACATGAACAACATTTCTTTATTATCTCTACAATAAAGAGTTACCACAATCTGTCCTCTTTTCCTCGAATGTGTCGGACATACCAAATCAAACTTATCACCTGGTTTGTACTTACATGAGCAACACAACAGGTGCCACATGTGGAGCAGAATCTTCCCTTCCCTTCCGGTGCATCTGAGATAACCCCCCGTTTTTGGCGGTCTTTGTGTTGCTTAGCCTTTATTTTTCTATGTTGTGTATTGTACACTGTTGTTTGTCATTTGGCTGTTTTTCGTTTTTAGCCATGGCATTGTCAGTACGTTTTAAACTTATGAGTTTGACTATCTCTTTGGTATCTTTTGACTCTCTTCGAGATACAGGAAATACATATAGCCATGGAGCAACAGATAACAGCTTTATATAATGTACAGGACACAGTGGCAATAGGTACTTAAGTTGCCCTTGTATACCCAATGGAAAGTGAAGTAATATAAGGACTTCTTTAGTGGCAATTTAAAAGGTACCTACTTTTCACCAGTGATATCACAATTTTTACTCTTTTCATACCCTGATTTTTCATGTATGTTCCTTAAATTTTAACAAAATATATGTATATCTATTTTCTGTGTAAAAACACATGCTTTAAGTTGTCACTATTGTATTAGGGTCAACAACTTTGATTTCTTCTTCATCCAAAATGGTCATCATATTACACTAAAGAAATAGTTTGAAACTCTTTATTAATATCACCTTTAATCTTAAAAAGCTTAGATATTCATGAAATTTGCTATTAATTTTTCTAAAAAATAGTATGAGCATCTCCAACTATCTTTAGTGAGAAAAACACAATAAATTATCCCAATGAACATTTGATGTGCCTTTTCATCCATACCTCTGTTCCCTCTGCTAATGTTTTAAAATTCTTCACAGTTTTAGGGACAGTCTTTCCAAATAAACCAATTACAATTCTGCCAGCTTTTTCTCCTCCAATTTCTATATCAAAATAGACCTGTCAAAAACAAAATTATTTTAATGATACATTGTAAACATGAACCTGAGGTAGATAAAACTATAGGCTCTAAAGAGCCAGTGTCATTCACCTAAGTCTATGGGCATCTTCTACAATGGACACTTTCCAATATTGTTGACTAGAAAAGAATTCATAACAAACATCTCTTTTCATTGATCTTTTAATGTTGATCATTTTTTCTGCTTAGATTCTGTCTATCTTTAGCTTTTCCCCAAAAAACAAAAAGGGTAAAAAATTGTCATTTAAGGGCATCACTCCTAAGAGTTTACCAACAATTTCCACAAAATTTGACATACTTGTAGTTTTTGTCTTGCTGATAATTTTCGCTTTTAAAGTGCCAATATATCTCTTATAGTTTTCAAGATAATCATGGTAATAAATCAAAAGCAAAAAAAAATGGTAAAAATTGTCTTTAAAGAGCAGGAACTCTACTACTTAAGAGCCAACTGACAATTTTGACCATTAGAGTGATTTGTAGATCTTGTATTGCTGATCATTTTTGCTTATTTAAGTTTTTAACTATCTAATATAGTATTTAAGATATTAGATAATAAAATGCTCTGCTGGGTGCAGCTTGATACGACCGCAGAGGTCGAACCCTGAACAGTTGGGGCAAGTATGGACACAACATTCAAGCTTGATACAGCACTGAATTTGGATTGTGATTAAATATTTGACACAGCAACGGTTTCTGACACAGAATGAATGTGGTCTAAGAACTTAAATTTTTTTTTTAATTTACCTATTCAAACCATATCATTATTATTTGCTTTTATATATAAATCAGAAATAATCAATTTAAAATGGAAAATTTTAAAGAAAAAAAATGAAAAAAAAAATCCCCCTCAAATTTTTGAACCCCTTATGATTCATCACCCCAAACTCAATCCCAGCCTTCCCTTTGTGGTATGATACCTTGCAGTACAATTTCAGAGAGATCCGTACACTTGAACACAAGTTATTGTCTGGAAACTAGAAAAATGCTTGTTTTTTGGCCCCAAATTTCTAAACGTTTACGGCAATTACCCCCAAACTCAAAACCCAGCTTTCCCTTTGTGATATGGAACCTTGAAGTACAATTTCATAAAGATCCATACACTTACACACAAGTTATTGTCCTGAAACTAGAAAAATGCTTGTTTTTTTGCCCCTTTTTGGCCCCTAATTCCTAAAATTTTGAGGCAATTACCCCCAAAATCAATCCCAGCCTTCCCTTTGTGGTATGGTACCTTGCAGTACAATTTCAGAGAGATCCATACACTTGAACACAAGTTATTGTCTGGAAACTAGAATAAAACTGCTTTGCTGAGTGCAGCTGGATACGCCCACAGAGGTCCAACCCTAAACAGTTGGGGCAAAAATGGACACAATATTCAAGCTTGATACAGGTCTGAATTTGGATTGTAATTAAATATTTGACATATTATAGGTTTCTGAATAAATGTGGTCAAAGAACTTGAAATTGGTTATATGAATTGAATTTATATTCAATTAAAGATTTCTTGCTGTTGTGCAATACACTGTGCTGTTGCGCAATACTTAGTAAATCTGTTGTCAGACTATAAACAAATAAAGTTCAATTTCTTCTCAATGTCATATTTGAAATTTATGAAAATCAATAGGATTGCATCAATAGCTATAAATAATTCACCAAAGTTTCATAAGAATTGCTGAAAGCCATTTTGAGTTATTGTCCAAAAACTGGAAAATCCCCCCCTTTTTTAATGAATAAAACCCCATAACTCAGAAATGTAAAATCTAAAATTTATAAAATTCTAAAGGGAGCTTACATCAACAGATATAAACAATTCACCAAAGTTTCATGAGAACTGCTGAAAGCATTTTTTAGTTATTGTCCAAAAACTGAAAAATCCCCCTTTTTTATGAATAAAACCCTGTAACTCGGAAACGTTAAATCTAAAATTTATAAAAATCCAAAGGGAGCTCATGTCAATAGATATAAACAATTCACCAAAATTTCTTGCAAGTTGGTGAAAGCATTCTTGAGTTATTGTCGGAAAACTGGAAAATCCCCCCTTTTTTAATGAATAAAACCCCAAAACTTGGAAACGGTAAATCTGAAATTTATAAAAAACAGAAGGGAGCTCACGTCAATAGATATAAACAATTCACCAAAGTTTCATGCATATTGGTTAAAGCTTTTTTGAGTTAATGTCCGACATGTTGACGACGGACGGACAGACAGACGGACGGACAACGGTATACCATAATACGTCCCGTAAACGGGCAATTACCCCCAAACTCAATTCCAGCTTTCCCTTTGTGATATGGAACCTTGTAGTACAATTTCAGAAAGATCCATACTCTTACACACAAGTTATTGTCATGAAACTAGAAAATGCTTGTTTTTGCCCCTTTTGGCCCTAATTCCTAAAATTTGGAGGCAATTACCCCAAAATCAATCCCAGCATTCCCTTTGTGATATGGAACCTTGTGGTGCAATGTCAGAGAGATCCATACACTAACACACAAGTTATGTCTGGAAGTTACAAAATGCTTATTTTGGCCCTTTTTGGCCTTATTCCTTAACTGTTGGTACCATAACCCCCAAAATCAATCCCAACTTTCCTTTTGTGGTATTGAACCTTATGGTAAAATTTCACAGAGATCCATTCACTTTAACTAAAGTTAGAGTGCGAAAACCAATGTGTCTTCGGACGACGACGCTGACGCCAACGTCATACCAATATACGACTGCAAAATTTGTTTGCGGTCGTATAAAAATCATTATAAAAGGGTAATAACTCCAATAAGGAGTCAACTGACAATATCAGACATATTGATTTATTTGTAGATCTTGTTCTTGCTAATCATTTTTGCCAGTTTAAGTGTCTTTCTGTGACAGTTTTCATGATAAACAGTAAAAAACATTTAAAATGAATAAAAATCGTAATTAACAAGTAATAACTCCAATAAGGAGTCTTCAGACAATTTCAGCCATGTTGACATTTGTAGATCTGGTCTTGCTGATCAGTTTTGACTGGCCAGGTTAGCTAAAAACAAATGTTAGAGAACTGTCAAGTATTTTTAAAATAAATATGACCACAGATATATACATCCTGTAGGTAATTTAATGTAGATTTACGACAAAACAAGTTTCAGTCAGAGACAACCATGGAACAGGTTGAGAACAACCCACCGAATGAGGTATATCCCTTAAATGAGGGACTGTCCCTCAGACAAGGGGTTATAATGCTGTTGTCGAATAGAAAAAAGAATAACTTAGCCTTATAAACTGAAAAGGGGGGAAAATTCATTATATTTGGAACAACTTTTCTAAAAGAGGGGTTCACTTATTTTCAAAAATAAAGAAGATTGAAGTCCATGAATATTCCAAAATTCATGGACATGTTTTGTCAATAAAATACTTAGATGATTTTAAAAAAATAATTTTTTTATCACTTGAATTTTACCCTCATACATGTCATAAAAGGGATAGTCATTACATTTTGGTGTTATCTCTCATTTGAGGGTTGTTCCCGACCTGTGGAATCGAAATATAGCGAAAATGATTGATTGATTGATCGATTGATTGTTGGTTGCTTAACGTCCAGTGGCAAATATTTCATGCATGTTTAGGACGAGAACAAGTTAACAATAAATACAATAGGTAGGTCCTGTAATAGAGGCCGTCTGGGATGAAGGTCGGTGAAATTTGGACTGGATATAGCGAAAATGTGAGGTCGTTATATTGGCTTGTGTTATATTAATTTAAGATGTACATGTATAGGTAATTGTTTTCACAGACAAGTGCCTTTACCGTAGTACGTGATACCTATAATAGTAAAAGATTTTATGTTAATCAATACTACCATTGATGACAAACAAAAGTTAATAAACTGAACAATTCACCTCCCCCTTTTTCTTTCTTTGTTTACAACTCAGTGAACTTACTTTGTCAGTAACTTTTGGTCCTTTAGCAGCACCAAATACATATGACGGGACAACAAAAATCACTAGAAAACACCCCAAAATCATAGCTGCTATAATTTTCTTCCTTCTTAGCAGTATACGTGTGCAGTCGTTAGTTAAGAAATTCAGCTTGCCGGTTCGTAACACGGTACAAATGAGGTGGATTGATTTGATTGGTTTTGATAAATTCATCAAGTGTTTAGTTGCGGGAAAATTTGAACATGGTTTTCGTTGACGTCCGCGTTCCACTTGCCGAGTTCTTTTATTTTGTTACAATTGGACGGCAAATAAAATCAATCCGGAGTAACTCGACTGACCCAAGTTAAAACAGCTTCTTACATAAGATAATTTTCACGTGTCAGAGTTACCGTTTTTTTTTGTAAACGCCGTGTAGCTTTCATGTCGATTCGGCACCAGTCGATCCGGCCTATATTTAATGTCGATTCGGCCCAATAAAAATATAAGGTAGATTATTATATATATTTGACTAATTGTTCATAAATATTAATGAATTTTATGAATAATAGCAGAGACATATAATACAATTGCATTTGTCTCTGAAAAAATACTTATTTACCTTCAAAATGTGTTACATGAAGGTATATAAGTTTAAAAGTGAATAACTTCACATATAAAGTCGATATTTGCGCTCAATTATATGAACAATAAAATTAACACGAGCACTTGTTTTTTTTTTTTGTGTGCATATGATGCCATATTAATGGGCGATTTAACAAAAGCAGCAGAGCTGATGAGATGGGATCACCGTGCTTGTTTTCGAGAAAATTGAGGCTGAAAATTGGGGATTTTTGCACTTTTGTAAAAACAGTTAAGCAAAGTTATAAAAATTTTGGAGTAGATATTCTTCGTCATAAATTGACGAGATTGGAATCATTTTTGAAGCTGTGGTAATTGAAAATAAGGGGGAAATCCATACAAGTATGATTAGATAATTATTCAAGCCATGTTTAATATTACGGAAAGGATGCCCAATGTGGGATATTTTTTACCTTAAAATGTGAAAATCAAGAGCTTCTTATAATATCAATTATTTTTCTACATGAACTGCCTTTTGTCATGCTTTCTCCAAATAGCAAATAAACTTTGAAATATTTGTCACCGTGCTGGATTCGAGATAAATCGCGATTAATCCTATTAATTGCACCCCCTAGGTAACCTCAACTTCAGCGCGAAAATGCCCGACGTCGCTGGCTGACAATTTTGACGTCTCCCGCCAATTATCCCTGCAAGGTTATCGGCGACATTTTTCAGGTGTATATTTATTGCTTATAAAGAGCTACCTTAAAATAATAATATTGTTTTCGGAAATCAGAATATGTGTATCATTAATACCTCTCTTTTTATTCTGTTCATGTTTTCAGTGAGAATCGTTTCAGGTATATTTATTATCTCACTATACAAATCCATGGCCAAGGATTACTATCAGTGTCCTCCGAAGATGTGCATTATCATTTTCTTGTATTAAATTTTTTGAACATATTTTAAGGTCTGAAAACACCCCTGTATCCAAAAATTTGTCTTGCAACTGAAAAATAACCCCTGCATGGACAAAGAAACTTAATTATATTTTAAACAATCTAGGATTTTCGAACCTAGCTGGGAGAAAATGTTCTATTAAACAATATCTACCAAGTATTAAACAACGAGTGATTGATCAGTGCACGCAGGATCAGTCATCAAAAATTTACAATTTATCCAAGAATTTGTATAGTAATATACAAATCCTTGATTCATCCAAACTAAAATTTTATTAAAAATTTCATAATTCAAATTAGCGTAGTTCCAGTGGCGGATCCAGAAAGGAGAGGGGGGGGGTTGGGGTTGGAACCCCATCTTTTTTGGACGATCAATGCATTTGAATGGGGACATATAGTTGGAACCCCGTTTTTAAAATGGCTGGATCCGCCCCTGAGTTCTTATGTTGATGTTCAAAGGAACAAATTAGAAAGGTCATCTCTGTGTAAAATAAGATTGAGTGCACACAATCTTGCTATAGAAAAAGGGCGACATTTAGGTTGACCCACCAATGAACGAGTTTGCAATGTATGTAAATCGGGTGAGGACACGTAGAAGGTGAAAATCACTTTTTACTGCATTTTGAAAAATATTCAAACTACAGAATAAACTTTAAAACTATTATATTAAATATACTTCCTACAAGTTATAGTGAGAATCAGGTAAATATGAAATGTTGCATTAATAGCAATTCTTTAAAAGTCCTGAAAGTGACTAGTTCTTATATACGTAAATGTCTGGATTATAGAAATGAGATTTTATCTTCTCAATTATAACATTATTTCATTATGCTGTATTCATTGTAATAATGTACTGAAATATGGGCATTTGTCATTTATTGTAATTGTGTTTGTGCCAATAAAATATTTGTATTTGTATTTGTATTTGTATTTGTATTATCATGCACATAAAACAAATTACTTGCCTTCACATATGACTATCGGTGATTTTCTTTAGCCTTCGATACGGGTAAAAGGTTTTATTCCAAATAATTATTTACATTTTATAACTTTGATCAAAAACTAAAGTTGCAACTCCTTCAGTCAATATTAAACCCTAGATGGTTTTGCTTATTATGTCTTTCCACCTTTCCATGGAAAGACATTTTGTTCTGACTGGAACTATTATAGTATAAAAGTCCCAGGTTCTGATTATTTAGTTTTTTTTCGACACTTGTTTCTGAAATGCTGCTTTTGTTTCGCTACATGTTGATAAGATATTCGGTATATGATATTGAACATTTATTGCGTTTTTAAACTCGCCGTTTTTAACCGAACAATTTTCCATATTGGAATTATCTCCTGGAATATTATTTTTTGTTATCGCTTCTCCTGAGAAAGCATAAAAATTATTGATCAAATATTTTTTCCAAAATCTCGTCACTTCCTTTATGATCATCTGTTAATTTTGACGGAAGCGGTCAATTCCATGTAATGAGAGTTATTTCCCTTTTTGTGTTTGACTTAAGTTGTATGTTGGGGTCACTCATTAGTCATAGAGACTAAGAGGCTTTTTGATATGAGGTCAATGGTCAATAAGCCGGAAATTAGTGTCGAGGCCATAAGGTTTTCGGCAAATTGTAATATGAAACACGACGCTACGCCAATACATTATGATCGAAGCGCACTTGTGACTTTTCATAGGAATTTCTTTCCTTGAAAAAGAGAAGCGAAAGATACAAAAGAAACATTCAAATTCATAAGTCAAAAATAAACTGACAATGCCATGGCAAAAAAAAAAAAAAAAAAAAAAAGACCAAAAGACAAACAACAGTATCATGACAAATATATTGAATATTCAAAATAAGCTGTTTGGTGGGATAACTTCTTGACCATACTTATTATGGACCTGAGTTTGACTGTCCCTCTGGTATCTTTCGCCCGTCTTTCTTGACCATACTTATTATGGACCTGGGGTCTCTTGATATGAGATCCTTGACATTTGACCATGAAATTTAGGTCAAGATCAAAGTTTAATTTGACTTACTAGCTTTTGATCTTGCTATAACTTTATATTGATACATAAAGCTATAATGTCTATTGCATTAGGATGCACGACATACGACTTTGTAAAGAGTCATCTGAAAGTGACCTTGTGTAAACCGGCAGTTGTAGTTTTTGCACTAATTTCATGTAAAAGTAAAGGAAACCAAAACCTTTCAGAATCAGCCTGAATCAACCTATTATATGAACCGAAAGTACCATTTTGTAAACTGGAAGGAGCAAATTATCTTCATTATTTAAGACAAAAGTATGTAGAAACCATAGGTACTTGGGGACAGGACAATTTTTTGGGCCCTCCCCCTTTTTTCCAAAAAAAAAAAAATCCGATATTTTTCGTTTTCTATTAATTTCAATTATTTTCGCGTTTTTCTGTATTATAAGAACATAGCTATACTACAAATAACTTGTATTTGCTATTTACTATCAATTTCAAGTTTATTATCCACAGCGGTCACTGATATATAAACTCATCATAGATACCAGGATTGAAATATTTTGTATTTGCGCGAGACGCGCGTTTCGTCGACAAAAGACTCATCAGTGACGCTCGAATCAAAAAAAGTTAAAAAGGCCAAATAAAGTAAGAAGTTGAAGAGCATTGAGAGTGACCGCTGTGGATAGTAAACTTGGAAAAAATTGTCCTGTCCCCAAGTACCTATGGTGAAACTCTGAAAGTGATATTGTATTTTCATTTATTCTTACTTTTTCTTTTGTTTTTAACATATACTGGTTTAATTATTAAGACAAATTTTAGTGACACCGTCGTAGAAAAGGCTGTAGAAAATGCGTCTATTCTATAATATATGAGCTTCATGTGTTGTTGTTTTTTGCGTGTTTATTTTTCTTAATTCATAATATAGTAGTCTCAGATTTATAATATGACCGTAACTGTCGGTTTGTGAGACTCTAAAAGTGATATTGTATTTTTTTTAACATATACTGTTAAATTATTCAGTTTCGGAGTTTAATACTAATCTTCAATAGACCAGCGCGAGTGTATAGCATGATTTTTTTAGGCTTGTTGAAATTGATTGCGTGCATTGTGTGGTCAGTTACGTACATGTGTTTAGATTTATTACTGATGTACAACACAGGTAGAAAAAAAGTCTATTTGATTAAGTTCCATGGACTGACACAAAGGTGAAGTGTGCAATGCTTGCTTATCATAATTATAAAAAAAGCTTAGATTCGGGTGAGTTTTTTTTTCCTTAATTGTGTTTGTTCTGTAATGGAGAAATAAATGAACTTGAGAGACTACCTTAGAAATACATCATGTACACATGGGTTACAAATACATAATTAATTCATCTAAAGGATATATTCATATGAATATATTGATGATACTTATTTGAGAGCCTTCCTAAGTATATTAGTGTCCTGTAAATAGTAATGCACAGGACTAAAAGTATGTGTGTATCCGGAAAGAAGGTGTTTCAATGAAAGATCTATGACTCCTTGCTTTCCTGTTTTCTTTGCGCATCATATTTTGAATAGACTAAAAGAAAGTGTTTAACATCGTCTGTGACTTTACAATGTTCACAAAGGAGTAGGCCCGGTAAGGCCCCTTTTTGGCCCTAAAATATAGCATTTTAAAAATTTGTTAAAATGTAAACTTTTAGCTATTTTTTTGGAAAGAAGAATAATTGTGTTTAACAAATATGGGCTGTTTTTAACAAAACAATACACATGCATCAGGTACTTGCATCATTAATTCATGCAAAATTACTGAAATCTTCACAATTTTAGCATTTGTGCTTATTTTAGACGGTTTTTTGTCTAAAATGGAAGTGACCGCACTTGTGTTCAATCTTAACATTTAAATATAATATATTTATGTTGTATTTGATGATGATACGTAACATATATATAAAGGTTGAGACTGAACACAAATGCGGCCACATCCAAAACTATCTGAAAAGTGACGTTTTGTGGCAAATGATAGAATTTTCATATTTAAGCTTGAATTCAGAGTCTTTAAGGTTCATTATAACAAATGGACAAAAATGACTGTATTTACACCTCAAAAACTACTCTGAGTACAGACTAACGTGTGTAGTTGGAAAAGTTTTAAGGCCTGGCCATGCATGGCATCCACTAGATATATAAAAGTTAAATGCATTTTGTGTTTCAGAAAGATAAATTTTTTTTGGATTTTGATTGGCATCTTTTTTTTTTCGTTCCTGCTGTTGGTGTAAAAATGAACAAACACCTGAATTGCATTTGATACTGTCCACTCTGTTACACCCTTTAAATCACCTATAGTTGTGTAGATATCTATTGTCTGTCTATTGTCTATGGTGCCATTTGGTCAAAAGGTATTTTTATCGGTTAAGGTTCATGTGGTCCCTTTGGCTAAAATGGCTGCATTTCACCTCAAAATTTACTCTGAGTACAGACAAACCTGTGTATCTGGAAAAGTTTTAAGGCATAGCATGCCCTAGATAAATAAAATTCAAATATATTTTATGTTGTAGAAAATTAAAAACTTTTAAAACACTTATGAACCACGCTCAGAATTGATATTTGAAAGTTAAGTATATATATATATACAAATCATCCAAAATACCAAAAAAAAAGATATTAAAAGGATAGCCAAAAACATCTTTTTGTGACTGTGTTTTGTACTTTTTATCAATTGGACGAGTCCAACTGATTTTTACATTTTTTACATTTTGTACTTGTGCTGTTAAACCATAATTCCAGGTTAAGCAGAAGGTTAAGCGCTCGCAAACATGTTTAATCCCGCCACATTCTGCGTGCATGTCCCAAGTCAGGGGCCTCTAACTCAGTGGTTGTCGTTGGTTGCTGCCTAATTCTGCGTGCATGTCCCAAGTCAGGGGCCTCTAACTCAGTGGTTGTCGTTGGTTGCTACCTAATTCTGCGTGCATGTCCCGCGTCAGGCGCCTCTAACTCAGTGGTTGTCGTTGGTTGCTGCCTAATTCTGCGTGCATGTCCCAAGTCAGGGCCTCTAACTCAGTAGTTGTCGTTGGTTGCTGCCTAATTCTGCGTGCATGTCCCAAGTCAGGGCCTCTAACTCAGTGGTTGTCGTTGGTTGCTGCCTAATTCTGCGTGCATGTCCCAAGTCAGGGCCTCTAACTCGATCAGTGGTTGTCGTTGGTTGCTGCCTAATTCTGCGTGCATGTCCCAAGTCAGGCGCCTCTAACTCAGTGGTTGTCGTTGGTTGCTGCGTGCATGTCCCAAGTCAGGGGCCTCTAACTCAATTGTTGTCGTTGGTTGCTGCCTGTCATATTTGTTTTTCGTTTATTGATCCAGCATGAATGAAGCTGTAAGTTTCCTCCGTTGAACTGTTTCCACTATGTCATGTCGGGACCATTTATAGTTTACTTCACGATATTTTTAAGCCCGTACGATGATCTATTGTTGATCACATCAAATTTCTTTAGTTTCCTATGAATAGTTGTCTCATTGGCAATCATACCACATCTCTCCTTACTAGTATTTGTATAAGGTTTACTTTGTCTAAGGAAATTAGAACTTTATTTTCTTAATCATTTCAATATTGATCGACGAAAACAATGAATGTTATAACTAATGTTATTGACTACCTGGTCTTATGACAACCTCGTGATTAACATTTCATAAGCAGCGGCAACGACCAAGTGGTATAGTTTGTAAAATAGCACTTTGTCAATACGGGGTGTCCGAAGCGTTTTACCCTGGTTGGCCATCATCAGGAACATCAATATAAAAGTATATACTTATAGCAAGTGTTCTACGACTAATCTTTCTGTACTGTTAACTAGTTTCCTTACTTCTGTTAATAAACTTATCAATTTTGTGTAACAAAGCATACGAAAAAAATGGAATTAACTATTTTTGGAGTGTCAAAAAAATCTTTGGATGTTTTGGATACTGATGGTCCGTTCAATTCAGTTGACATTTATGATTTTTCGACTCTGAACACTACATTACCACACAATTTTATTAAACAGTAGTTCTCTCATTTAATTGAATGGGCCTTTGAAAACTCATATAAATCCTTCTTCTGTAATGAAAAAGGTAAATTTTCTAGATATATTTACTGTAACTGTGATGAGGGGATTAATGCTTTAAATTTTGTTCTGGACTACATTTATGTACGCTTCGGCAATCAAGTTTTTTCGATAGGTTGTAGGTATTCCTTCGGACACCAATTGCACACATTTAATAGCAGACTTGTTCCTGTATTGTTATGAATCACAGTTTAAGGCCAAAAGATCCGTCTAAATTGTATTTAATTGATAAATTTAAAATCCCTTACCGTTACCTTGATTATATTTTTGCTATAAATAATCAAGACTTTTCGCATTTTCGACGGAAATTTACCAAAAGGAACTTGCTTAAAATAAATCTAATACAGACAGCAATGATGGTCTTTTTCTAGATTTGCATATTTCAGTTTCACACTGCAAACTCTATAAAAAAGAGACGATTTTTTGTTCTAAATTGTAAATTTTCCTTTTTGTGGACGTTGACACAGTAGATACTATTCTGTAATCCGGATTTTTCTTGATTTCCAACTGGCTAACAGGACGGTTTTGCCTACGGTGTCAAGGTATGTATAGCATCATGAATATGAGTTACTGTAACAAAAACATGCATAAGAATATAAAATATACGTGTGCATCACACCAACTTGATAGAAAAAAGTGAAATCGATGGACAATTTTGCTCTCGTAGTACAAAGCAAATAATCTTTTATTGCAAATATTTGCATCAGTTTACAGTTAAATATATACTGTTTCAATATTCCTGTCGTATTTAAGTAGAATATTCGTATTTCCCATAAAAAAATATGTTTTCCTTGAGGATCCCAAAATAAATTACTGTA
The DNA here is from genome assembly GCA_017311375.1 of Mytilus coruscus. Taxonomy (NCBI): domain Eukaryota; kingdom Metazoa; phylum Mollusca; class Bivalvia; order Mytilida; family Mytilidae; genus Mytilus; species Mytilus coruscus. The sequence goes on from CM029601.1 coordinate 67,992,294, forward strand.
CGATCAGCCTAGAACTGACTGTATTCTAGAAGCGATTTCAGATTTTTTGACTGTATGACCAGTCGTGATTTTGAAAAAAAAAACGGCAATTTGAAGGTATATACGTGTCTAAGTGATATTATGAACTGTCCAGGGAACTGTTATGTTATGTACATGCGGACTTTGTAGCGTTATTACGTCGACTGCGCAAGCAGATGCGACATTTAGGGATCACTATCCGTCGTATGATGATGTGTCGTCGTCCGCATCGGCGTCTCAAAAAAAATTTCGTCCTAACAACGTAGGACATAATTTTGATAATTGACTCAAAGCTTTATCCCATTGTGTAGCAATTTTATAGTCGGGCTCATTAATTTATTGTTGAAAATTGTAGTTTCGTGGCGACCTATTTCTCGACGACTTCGATGGAAGACCCACATCTAAGTTTACTGTTTTTCATTTAAAATATTTCAAATTATTTATAATTCAAAAATACATGTCTCTCATCTAGAGGTTTGTCTCCGTTATGTATTTTGCTATGAGTTCTATCACTGCTTCACTGCGTTGTCGTTTTGAATATTTGAGTTTTTTGGCCTCAGCATCATTTGTATTCAATGTCGCAATTTATATTTGAACATTTATACTTTTTTATTGTGTCATCGTTCATTTTTGTTCGTTTGTTGTTTGCTTTAAGTTTGGCATTTTGTCGGTCTGACGAGTAAAGCTTATTTAAAAGGGATTTAAACGTTTGTTTTTTTCATATTTCAATTGGACAGGGTTAAAAAAGGGTTGTTGGTGTGTGTCGGTGTTTGTGTTGGTGTGTGTGTGTGCGTGTTTGTGGGATCTAACAAATACGTATAACTTCGCTGCATATAATTTATGGTCGTTGGTTTGTCTCATGTGAATTATTTTATTTAGGGGCCATTGTGGAGGGAAAGTTGTATCATTGGCAATCATATTTCATCTTCTTTTTGAGGTAATATATGTAAATCTAAGTATTTACAACTTAATACAACATGCAGTGATTTGTTTAAAAACTTGAGGTATTGAGGAAAGAATTAACGAAATTATACCCCGCCACTTCGAAAGTCCATGTTTTGGAAAAAATAAACCCCAAAAACTAAAATATAGGTGCACAGTGGCATCATTTAATAAAGAATCTGAGAAAGTTTTATTTATATACGGTAAGTTTAGGAAAGTTGCGTATAGTAAATGGGTACCACTCAATAACGTAGTAGAAAAGTCCTTATAACGGAAAGAGAAAACAGTGATTTTTCGAAAAATCAAAATAAGAGGTGCACAATTGAATTAAATGATGAAGAATCTGAAAAAGATTCATTAAGTTATGACAAGTGTCTGCAGGAAGTTGTGGATATAAAATAGGTACGCCCAATATAAGGCTATGGCAAAGTCCGTATTTTAGATATAGAAACATCAAAAATATTCGAAATAGAAGGTCCATAATGCATTTATTGATTAAAAATGGAGCAATTAATTTCAGAAAACGTTAATAATTGGTTTAGGAGGTGTTGGAAATACCTGATGGGTGCCCCATATAATGCAATGTTAAAGTCCGTATCTTATATAAAGAAACCCCATAAAAGATTTTTACTAAAATTCGAAATAGACGGTGCACAGTACAGTCATTATCATGTATGATAAGGAATCCGAGAAAGATTAATTAATAGTTATATCAGTGACGGATCCAAAAAAAGGGGATCCGGCGGTTTGAAACCCTTTTTTAACTATCAATGCATTTGTATGGGAACATATATTTGGAATCCCTTTTTCTCCTGGATTGGACCCCTCTCCATTTAAAAATGGCTGGAACCCCAAATGTATATTAAGTAGTTTAGGAGGAGATGCGCTTACAAAACCGGCGAAACATATTGTACCAGTCCAACGGACGAACGGAAAGACGGACTTCATTATCACTATAAACCCCCGCTTTACATCCAAAACAAAGTGAAGGAACTGTGATCAATTATAGGCTACAGTACCGCCTCGAATGTGTGTAAATACATGCATTTTTATATAACAATTAAATCTGTGTGTCTGTACAATTTTAAGTATAACGGAGGACATTTCTGAAACTTATATATACAACAAACCTTCCTCTTATTTTAGCAACATTTAAACATCCTTATACTTAATGTAGTAAGTCGAGTACACCCTATCAAGCTAAAACATGTTTCATAAGTTTTCAGGATGTGAATTTATTGAAATATATTTGTGTTATTTAGAAAAATGCCAAATAACTTTGAAATCACCACTAGAATACAGTGAAATAAAGACTGATCGTACATTTTCAGAATATACAAGCGAGACTGATCGTACAGTGAGAAATTCAAACAAGTGTAATTTTCTTATTTCTGGCTTCAAAGATCTGGTTGAAACTTTTACCACCACTTGAAATATACTTCATTTAGTTAATTAAGTCTGGTTTTTACGTTAATTTGTACACTATGAGGGTAAAAAGATTGTTTTTAGGTTCACCGACTGATTTTCCTTAGTGATGCACTTGAAAATCTCTTGATTAAGGCAAAGATACGAATAATGAATGTGCTGAATTTAATTCTAAACCATTTGAGAATATCGATGTCAGCTGAATTAATCATTAAGCAATGTACAGATGATCAACTTACCGTTTAATTCAGTATATCCATCAAATTTAAAATGTGATCCAAAATGTTCTCGCTTCGAAAATCGCGACTTCCGGATAGCGTACAGAATAGTATCTACACTGTGGTTGATGTTCCTTTTGATCCTTCTTACGGTGTGTATTTTCCTCAAATTGTTCGGTATATGCCGATGTCTGTTGTCGCATTTTAGATTTCAAATAACGTAGTTTATGTATAGTTGATAATTATTAAGTTAGGTATTTCGTTACCATTAATAATAAAAAACCTTCACCAAATTCTTTCATAGATACAACGATTTGGTTAGGAAGTTTGGCTGTGCCTGTAGACTTCTTATCACAAACGGGATATCACATCCTAAGTTTAACGGTGATGTTGTTTATAAATCCCGGAAATTAAGCTACTATCCATGTTAACTAATTAATACTTTGCATTAATATTTTCTCAAAGGTTATCAATTTAACATAGTAGTAGGATCCTTAAATATTGATTTTATTGGTACTAACATTGATTTTGTTTTTGAAAAATTAAAACCTAGTAACTAAATATATATTGCTATAAATATACAACTATGAGAACTCATTATCCTACATCCTGTCGATACTGTTTACTTATATTTTGGCATTGCACAAGGGCATGCGTTGAACTCGGACTGTTTCTTTATCCTAAATCCGTTGGATGTGTACTGATTGACACTTTAGTCAGGGAGAACACGATTGAGTTATTTGTAATTGGCTTTGAACTAGCTTTCAGTAACTGCGAGTACTCTTTATTTATCGGTGATTTGTTTCTATTGTTTTTATGTTAGTTGTTTTTGTGCCTCGTACCGATCTGTTGAGTAAAGCCAATTGCTACTGATTTTGCAGTTTGTTCTTGTGTCGTGCCGTCCCAGGTTGTGGAAGGTTCAGTGCCCACACACATTTTATATGTGTCTGACCCAAGTCAGGAGCCTGTAGTTTAGTGGTTGTTGTTTTTTCATGTCTATCATATTTGTTTTTGGTTTTGTTTTGTTATAAATAAGGCCGTTGGTTTTCTCGTTTGAATTGCTTCACGTTTTTCGTGTCGGGGTCTTTAATAGCCGACTATAAGGTATGGGTTTTTCTCATTGTTGAAGGCCGTACAGTTGCCTATCATTGTTTACATCTACTTCATTTGAACTCTGGTGGGTATATAGTTGTCTCATTGGCGATCATACCACGTCTCCTTATTTTTTATTTTAGAAATAGGAAATAGGTGAAAACTTTGGGTTTCAGTTAATAAAAATATAAAAAGACTAGATATAACTCCAACAAATCTGCCAGAATTGAAGTGATAAACATGTCATTGACATTATCCATAATCATCGATATTGCCCTTTAAAACACAATTTTTTGTTGTTTTTTTCACATTTATATCCTGTTTGAAACCTATAAGCAAATTTTAACCAAACTGGATAAACTGATTTCGACCTTGTTAAAAAAAATAAGTGATTTTGATATTTTATTGGTTGAAACTTTACAGCTAAGCAGTATTTACATGACTGAAGCCCAACTATGTAGTTTATATTATGTTATTAACTAGATGTGTCGCGTCTGTCTTTCACACAAAATGCATATCTGTCAAAGACAGTGATGTTGGTGACACCTATTGTTGATCACATCAAATTTCTTTGGTTTCTTATGTATAGTTGTCTCATTGGCAATCATACCACATCTCTCCTTATGTGTATAAGGTTTACTTTGTCTGAGGAAATTGGAACTTTATTGTTTTAAATCATTTCAATATTTGTCGACGGAAATAAAAACAATGTATGTTATTACATCCGCCACTGAGAATATATTATTATAAATGTTCATGTGGCTGCTTCTTGTTGAATGTAGAGACACTGTCTTAATGGATAAGCTACATGTCTGTCTGAAAGCCGGTTTAATCCATGTTTCTCATATTAAAGTCAATGCGAGGCCTTCAACATATGTTGAAAAACCATAAAAACATAAACATTTAGACCAAATACCGAAATTGAGTTTATTTGGTGTCTTATCGACGTACACTCCACATCTCCCTTATATTCATACCCCTCCTCCCCACCACCACCAACAAAAAACACCAAAAAAAAAAAAAACTAAGACGACATAGCTTGTAAATAATTTTTTAAAACATGCGGGCGTTTGTCAAACAATTCTATAACTTGGTTGGGAATGATCGACCAAAAATAGAAATATGAGAGGAGTACGCAATCCAAAACTTCATCCATTTTATATGTGCTCGACCCAAGTCAGGAGCCTGTAGTTCAGTGGTTGTTGTTTTTTCATGTCTATCATATTTGTTTTTTGGTTTTTGTTTTTTTTAAATAAGGCCGTTGGTTTTCTCGTTTGAATTGTTTCACGTTTTTCATGTCGGGGTCTTTAATAGCCGACTATAAGGTATGGGCTTTTCTCATTGTTGAAGGCCGTATAGTCGCCTATCATTGTTTACATCTACTTCATTTGAACTCTGGTGGGTATATAGTTGTCTCATTGGCGAACTTACTCATTTCAAATAAGTTGTTTTGCGCATAGTCGACAAATAAGAAGTGATTTACATATCAAAATAGCGATTGTAATTAGATCATTAAATATTGGTTTTTTTTGGTACTGATATTGATTTTGTTATCAGTAAATTAAAATCAAACTAAATATTATTGTTATATACATATACACATTCATGGATCTACAATCTGTCGATACCTGTATCTTGGCATTGCACAAGGTCATGTTTTTCTCTGACAGTTTATGACGTCTTTAGACTTGATCCATTGGATGTTGGATGTGTACGGATTGATAATTTAGTCTTAGATGTATGATTTTTTTTTATTAGTTGTTAGTAGCTTAATTTGAACTAGATGTCAGTAACTGCGAGTACTCTCAGATCTGTATTTAGTGTCTTTTTGTTGTTTGGATGTACAAGAAACCGGGCACGTCCACTTGTAATTGTAGTATTTGTATTTTTATCGATCTGATGAGTTAAGCCTCTTTCAACTGATTTTTATAGTTCGTTCTTATGTTGTACTGTTACACCACTGTCCCAGGTTAGGGGGAGGGTTGGGATCCCGCTAACATGTTTAACCCACCACATTCTGTATGTATGTGTCTGTCCCAAGTCAGGAGCCTGTAATTCAGTGGTTATCGTTCGTTTATGTGTTATAATTTGTTTTTCGCACATTTTTTGTACATAAATTAGGCTGTTAGTTTTCTCGTTTGAATTGTTTTACATTGTCATATCGGAACCTTTTATAGCTGACTGCGGTATGGGCTTTGCTCATTGTTGAAGGCCGTACGGTGACCTATAGTTGTTAATTTCTGTGTCATTTGGTCTCTTGTGGAGAGTTGTCTCATTGGCAATCATACCACATCTTCTTTTTTATATTGACCAATAAACATAGCGGTTAACCGATATTAAAATAGCGATCAACCGATAAAAATAGTGGTTTACCGATAAAATAACGATTGACCGGTAAAACAGCGGTTAACCGGTATATAAATAGCATTTAACCGATAAAAATACCTTTTGAACCAAATGGTACACCATAATTGTCCATGTCATTCAAGGACAATCAGTACAATAGACGTGTTAGGAAAGTCAATACGATTTTGACGCTGATGTTAAATACCAATACCACTACAGGCTATAGTGGGGACCATCTCAAAAAGCACTGATAATCATTCATTATAGTTACCTGTATGGGTTTGTTTGATAATGCTGAGATGATTTTTAAACAATAAAATAGTAACAATTTATTCCGCAATACACGGACGAGGATCCAGCAAATCAACACGAACATTATTCTTGCATTGTGTCATAGTAGGGATCGATTAAGTTTAAGATCGTTGTTCCCCCATTTCTTACTATTTTGTTGAACGACTACAAGGAAAATCTACAAAGTGATTAAAATAAATGAATAGAAAAATCACAGGAATCAAATCACATTCGAATCCGATTTTTTACTCTACATCAATCTTTGTTCAAAACGTTCGTTTATTTGAAATTTATTTAAAAAATAATTGTCATGTCGGGGCCTTTCTTAGCGTTTATATGCGGAAATGGTTTTGCTCCGTGTTGGGGGTCTGTCATACGGTGATCTATAGTTGCAAACGTTTACGTCATTTGGTCTCTGGTAGATAGTTGTCTATTTTGGCTATCATACCACACCTCCTTATTTTATATCATTTTCTAGAATAGAGAAATGTTTTACACAGTAGCGTAAAATTCTAAAAATAAACCAAACTAGAAATGTGTGTACGTGACAATTAAAAAAAAAAAGACTGAAACAAAAGCGTTTTCAATTTGATTATCTTTATATTTTTATTTTATCTAGAAAGGTCGCTGATAATTTTATATAATGTTAAATGAATTAATTCTTATTTACATAAAAAAAAATGCCCTGACATTTTCCTTCTATCAACTTTTATCAGTTAGTTTTTCGGAAAAGAGAGGTTATCGAATTAAGTACTAAAAGATTACAACGTTTGGACATTATCAAGCATGTTAAATTTACGTTTCGGTGAAGGGTCGGAAGTTGTTTTTTTTTTCTTGTTACCACGGTTTCCTCCACCAACAAAACAGAGTACCACGATTAAATTGAGATATTGTTGAAAGTGGCGTTAAACTTTCATATGGAGAAGTTCATGTTAGTATCTTTGGGCCAGGAGGTTATTTTGAAAATGGAATATTCATTTTCACTTCTTTCAAAACAAAGTCTGCTAAATTATATGTCGGGCATTTTTTTTCTCGATTTGCTTCATTTTTTTTGTCTTAGATTCACTATACACTCCGCTTTCTAAATTGGACGGTATATAGTGATGGGTGAATTGGTCCATCCGTCCGTTCTTTCGTCCCTCTGTCCATTCATTGCAGTCATACCCAGAAAGTAGTAGACAATACGAATCACATATAGCTTGAACATTAAAACGATGCGCAGCAAGACAACCTTCTACTGTAATCTCCTGCTTCTTAAAGTTTTATATAAAAATAGCACTGTATCATCTTGTGTCCACTTTTTCTTTTCTTTTTTATATATAGATATAACGATGAGTTCAGATTAGTACTGACTTGTTTAAGCCACACATTATATACGCTTCCCTGTATCCTTCGACACAAAATGCATGCTAACTATAATGTGCAACGGAAATAGGACATATCTATTGTGGAGAGACAAACTGAGTTATATAACTATTAAACATATTCTAATCATATCGCTTAATATATATATTTGGACTTGTGGCCGTAAAATCCGTCATTCCTATTCTTGACTCTTACATATATTTTTGTTAAGTTTTGTTTTGCACTCTTAAATCAAACAAATACAAATTAATGTATGAATGTATGAAGATCTACGCAAGGCCAATGCACGTCTTAAAATTTGGAGTCGACGTTAACTGTTCGCTTTATATTGTATCAAACACACCACAAACGTAAACTATTATACTACGCCGGGATACTTTTCAGTACAATTGCATTTTGAGAAAGTCCACACTTAAATCTTGTATCGGTATTAGTATTTAACATCAGCGCAGTATTTAAACCCCTTTCCTAACACGTCTAATACAATACAGTTGTTACCTGAGAGGTTGTATCTCAACTTAGTTTATTTTTACATCTTCTGAAGGAAAGAAAAATAAAAATGCCTTTCAAAATCCATTTTTATCTTTATCTTTCTGAAACACAAAATGCATTTAACTTTTATATATCAAGTGTATGTCAGGCCTTAAAACTTTTCCAACTGGACATGTTAGTCTGTACTCAGAGTAGTTTTTGAGGTGTAAATTCAGCCATTTTTGTCCATGTGTTATGAGGAACCTTATTGACCAAATCAGTTTACAAATCTTTTACATAAACTAATTGAAACGGTTGAAAAAAGACACTTAAGTGTTAAAAAAATGTATTCATTTATTCATCTATATGAAAATCCCCATGCAGTTACAACTAATAGTAAATCAAAAATTATGCAGCTATAATTATAAGGCCAAAATATCCTTTCTGTGCGAGGTTTTACATAGAAGTGAAAATTCCCGGCCTATCAATAGATAACGGAGACTTCCAATGACCCTGTAGGTCTAACAAAGATCATGGTAAACAGGTGTTGTAAAACTACACATTCTGAGGCGGCGGCGGCGGCGGTGGTGATGGTGGATACGCATGACTGCTCGATGGATATGGTTGATTGATTTTGTGTCTATTCTTGTAATGTCTCAACATAGCATCCTGTCTCAAAAATTCCAGATCACAATTTAAACAAGTATTAGACATCTTGGAGAGATCTTAAAATACGTCCTCTTCCTTCAAATGGTAGACGAAGAGAGATTAAATTATTGAAATCCTTTTTATATTCTCCAATGTCCATAGACCAAACTTCGTATCCCATCATCTAGTAAGTATATTTTGTCATCATAAAGGAATACTTCAAGTTTGTTGATATATACACATATATATATAACTGGTGGTCGTGTTAACGGATCAGTGTAATGGTAGACATGTGGATTCTTTATTGAATAAACTTTGTTCATAATGTGCGTGTGTTTTGTGATTATTTGATCACATTCTTCTTCATAAAATTGAGAATGGAAATGGGGAATATGTCAAAGAGACAACAACCCGACCAAAGAGAAGACAACAGCCGAAGGCCACCAATGGGTCTTCAATGCAGCGAGAAAATCCCGCACCCGGAGGTGGTCCTCAGCTGGCCCCTAACTAAAATTGTGTGCTAGTTCAGTGAAAATGGACGTCACACTAAACTCCAAAACATATAAATGAACTAAAATTAAAAAACATACTAGAATAACAAAGGCCAGAGGCTCCTGACTTGGGACAGGCGCTAAAATGCAGCGCGGTTAAACATGTTTTGTGAGATCTCAACCCTCCCCCTATACCTCTAGCCAATGTAGAATAAAGAAACACATAGCAATACATACCCTTTTTTATCTCTTTTTCGCAGAATTTTCTGTACTCCTCATGCAGATATCAACCAGTACGTCTTAAACTAAATACCAACCAACAAATTCCTGTACGGGAATACCATGTGCTTCATCCTTCTTCAAGTTCTTTCCTCACATTTTTATACGACCGCAAAAAAATTTGCGGTCGTATATTGGTATCACATAGTCGTCGTCGTCGTCGTCGTCGTCAGCGTCGTCCGAAGACAGTTGGTTTCCGGACAATAACTTTAGTACAATTAAAAAGAAATCTATGAAATTTAAACAAAAGGTTTCTAACCACAAAAGGAAGGTTGGGATTGATTTTGGGGATTATGGTCCTAACAGTTTAGGAATTAGGGGCCCAAATAAGCCTTTTTCTAGTTTCATGACAATAACTTGTGGAACGGTGTATGGATCTCTCTGAAATTATACCACAAGTTTCCATACCACAAAGGGGTGGTTAGGATTTGCTTTGGGGGTTATGGCTCAAACCGTTTAGGAATTAGGGGCAAAAAAGGGGGAAAACAAGGGTTTCCTGGTTCATGGACAATTAAGACAATTTAAAAGCAGTGTAAGGGAGGTAATCCAAACACAACGTTTTGATTACCTCCCTTACACTGCTTTTAACTTATGTATAAAGAAATGTTGTATTGTCTTGAGATTATTAGCTGTCAATTTATTTTCAGAAGTTACTATTAAAGAATATTAATTTTAGCCATGATTATGTGTGTCATTTTCTATTTCAAGACTCTTATAATGTATTTAAATGGGTAATTATGGTTGCAAACTCCATAGAAATTTGAATTGAGATTATTACCATATCTTGAGGGAAATAATTTTTTTTGGGAAAAAGAGGGGGGAGGTGAACAAAAAAATTGGGGGGTATAAAGAAATTGTGGGGGTCAATTATTTCTCATTTCAGATTTCAGAAATTAAAAAGAAAAATTCTTCAAATATTATTTTTTTGCAAAAAGTGAGGTGGGGGGGGGGTCAATACGCAACAGCATAGTGTATTGCACAAAAGCAAAAAAAGGGGTAATTTTTTTTTTTTAAATCAATTCAAACAGCAAATTGTATTGCACAAAAGCAATAAATTGAATATAAATTCAAATCATATTACAAATTCTAAGTTCTTTGACTACATTTAATCTGTGTCAGAAACCTATTATGTGTCAAATATTTAATTACAATCCAAATTCAGACCTGTATCCAGCGCGAATATTGTGTCCATTTTTGCCCCAACTGTTCAGGGTTGGACCTCTGCGGTCGTATCTAGCTGTGCTCGGCGAAGCAATTTATTTTAAGTGCTATGAAGAGGATGCAATGGGTTATATTCTGACGTATCAATCAAGTGATTTCCTCCACCATATCTCGATCTTGATATATATATATATATATATATATATATATATATATCAGTGTTGATGGTGTAGCATAGCGAGTCTGTATCCGTATACAAGTTTTGCTCTATAGGAAACTAAAGCAAGAATTAAAGACCTCAATATTGTCGAAGCATATATCATACATAATTTACGTGAAAAGAACAACCAATGATTATTCATATCAAAGGAGTCTATCGCCACTGGCACTCGCCCCAGGTCGGAAAAATGGCTCCTTTATCTACCGACCGTATGGGTTTCTAGTTTTGATATTAATATGAATAACCAAATGATTGAAAGTCCTCGAAAGTTTGAAGTTGTCTCCTGTACTGGTATGGTGTACTGACTTAGGGCAATACCATGTAGCTCACAATGGAGAGGGAGTGCCATGTGGTATGCCCCGCTATAGTCAGGAAGACCTCTCCAACCCAAGCCTTTGCAGCCTCAAAACCGAGGACAGATCCGCATTGTAGTGATATAGAGCGTTGATGGTGGTGACTTCTTTGGCGAAAGCCCTAATCAAACATTCTTGAACATCAATCATTTAGTTATTCATATTTCATGATTTTGGGAATAAAATATGATGAAAAAATTTGGGGACCAGGATAGATGTAAAAAAGCAAGAATTTCTAACAGTGTTCCTTTTTCATTTAAAATAGCAAAAATGGAATTATTATTATAAGTCCATTTCTTTAATTGTTAAAATATCGGAACAAGCTTTCCTTTGTCGTTATCAAAGTACAAATTGAATTGAATAGAAAATAGATTAAAGAAAAACAAACTGAACTTAGAATCGTTGAGATGTGTAAAATGCAGATATAAGATGCTCCAACGAAACTTTTTAAGTTATAAAAATATTTTTAGCGGTATGATGACGATTGTGAAAGATTAAATGTTTGGGTGTGAGGTCTGATATCATGCATATGCAACAGTAGTGGTGACATAATAATACAGGGTCGCTAGTTAAGAAAGCAATTCTGGGAAGAGTACCAATATACAGTCAGGCAATGAATTAAGAACTTACAAAAAAATATTTTCCTGTTTGAACCATATTATAAATAATTAATTAAAAAAAAAAAAAAAAGAATTACAAGATTTAGAACTAGCTGTCATGACATTGAAATTGAAAGATGGAGGTATATTGGTATAAAAACTGATGACAAAAAGTGTAAGCTATGTTAGAATGTAGTTGAAGATGAACTACATTTTCTTTTAAAATGTACTGTTCTAAAAGATGCAAGATCTCAACATCTGTCTAATTTAAATTCTAAATTCAACAAATTTTCAACGTTATCTGATGAAATGAAATTTGTTTGGATTCTTTCATCTGAAGATTTGTTTGTTACATCAAACTTAACTTAATTATTGCACTCCCTTTTTGAAGAACGAAAGAATTAAACATCTAGAAAATATCAGTGTAGTCTGAAAAATAGGAAAATAAAAAAGTCGACCAGGAGTTGTTTCCCATAGGCCTAGGTCTATAAATTGATTAAGAAACGTTATTTCTCCAAACCAATGACTTAGTGCTTTGTTTATGACATTGTTTTTAATTATGTTATAAAACTAAGGAGATGTGGTATGATTGCCATTGAGACAAATATCCACCAAAGTTCAAATGAAGCGGATGTAAACAATTATAGGCAACCGTACGGCCTTCAACAATGAGAAAAACCCATACCGTATGGTCAGCTATAAAAGGCCCCGACATTAAATATGCAACAATTCAATTGAGAAAACTAACGGCCTAATTTATAACAAAACAATTTACGAAAAACAAATATGACAGACATGAACCAACGACAACCACTGATCTACAGGCTTCTTACTTGGGACAGGCACATAAAGAATGTTTACTTTGTTTAAATGTGTATACATGTTTTTGTTTAAATGTACTATAATCACTCTAATCATTTACTGTGCTTTATTTTGTAATTCATTTGATTGTATAGCTCAAATTTTGGGCACCAAATATTTTGTATCTTGTATCTTGGGTCAGAGATAACAAAAAAAAAAAAAAAAAAAAAAAAACAAAAGAAATGTATTTTATAGAGACTGGGTGATGACAGATACAATCAGAGATACTATAATGAACTTTTATTAATAGTAATTTAAAAGGCTCTATATTTCTACCAAGAAACAAAAGCAATAACAAACGACAATTCGATGACATTAGGCAGTTAGTTTTCTCGTATGAATTACTTTACATTTGTCATTTCGCAGCCTTATATAGCTTACTATAGGGTATGGGTTTTGCTCATTTATGAAGGCCGTACTATGACATATAGTTGTTTACTTCAGTTCTTCGTCATTTGGTCTCTGGTGGAGAGTTGTTTCATTGGCAATCATAACACATCTTTCTCTTTTTATATATAAAAACATACTTAATCTTATAAAAAAATGCAAATTAATCCTGGAAATTGCAACAAAATTTTCAAGGCACGTTTGAGGTGTGTTAAATACATAAATTATCGAAACAGTTCATTAATGACTGCGTTTGAGTCCTTAGAATAATTCTATTAATATGAACGATTTTCAGACACACTGAGTGGTATTTGACTCCCCCACCCAACACATACACAAAATATAAGACTAAAAGTAAAAGTAGCAGGTGCACAACTTCATGTCCAACCTGAAGAAGTTAGTACCAGTGCAAGTTTCTGGGAATTCCGTCAATTTGTTTTCAAGGAGTTGAGGCAATCTGTATTTATAAGCGAATTTAGAGGATATATATGTTTATATGACAATAAAGATATTATTATATAAAAATAAGGAGATGTGGTATAATTGCAAAGGAGACAACTATCCACCAAAGTTAAAAAGAAGTAGATGTAAACAATTATAGGCAACCGTACGGTCTTCAACAATGAGAAAAACCCATACCGTATAGTCGGCTATAAAAGGCCCCGATATGAAAAATATGAAACAATTCAATTGAGAAAACTAATGGCCTAACTTATAACAAAACAATTTACCAAAAAACAAATATGACAGACATGAACCAACGACAACAACTGAACTGCAGGCTCCTGACTTGGGACAGGCACAAAAAGAATGTGACGGGGTTAAACATGTTTGTGTGCGCTCAACCCTCCCCTAAACTGGGTATTTATCGATCCTCATCCATAACAACTTAGAGGCCTAGAGAGTTTTTGGCAAAACAATATGACGATATCTTTATACATTAGTCGATACAAAAACGTTTGTATTCATTAACAATTAGGAAAATAGCTCTACAAATTATTTTTCTTAGAAGCAATATCCGTATTCAACGGACATGCGATTGCAAAAACAGGATTTTTAAATTGCATGCTGGACATGAGCTTTACTGAATTGGCACTGTTATTCCTTCTTTCCTCTGTCTGTCACACAATCGTATAAAAACAACAAATCAACTACTTCATTTCATTTTAGCTAATTTACAAAAGGACAAGTAATGAAATGAAAAAGTGAAATTTGTTTGAACAAACTAATTTAAGTATAAAGTTGATGTTTCAAATTGTTTCTACTCTAAAAGTCTGATTGAAGTTTGTTGCCTTGGATATAAGTAAATTGAGATCAAGCATATCTTGAATTTGATAGTCAATGACCAAACCATACAAATCAGTGTAATTTGTTTTCCAGAACGGTTTTAATACGAAATTAACAATTAAGAATATAGTTTAGGATTTTGAACTATTTTCAAACTTGCTACAAAAACAAATAATCATGATTCATTTCTTTAAACTTCTTAAAAACAACGACTGTTTTGTGATTTACATGTGAACTTTAGTCAGGAAGCTATCTATAGTTTTCAAAACAGCATCTCAGAATGGAATATACAGTGGTTGCCTCCTATTTAGCATGTTGTAATGTTATAATATATTGAAAGAGAGAGGGATGGGAGAAATGATTTCTTTAACAAAAGTTATGCCCAATATTGAACAGAAGTTTCATTTAGAATCCATGTCAGTTTTTCTACATCTTATATAAAAAATTAGGTAAAACCATGCATTTGATATAACAATTTATCTAATCTCATAATTGTACCAAACAGGCATTTAGGTTCACTATTGCATTTCTTTTTTTTAAAGAAAGCAACTTGTCTTAATATTCCAGACACCCAAGGATGAACTTGTTACACTGAACACTTTAAATTTGCAAAACACTCATTTGCAAATCCGGCGCCGCACTTTCTTGGACCTGCAGTGTCATGTAAATAACCAAAATGTGCGGAACGACATGGGATTTACTAAATACCAAGTTTTAAAGCTCTAGACTATAAAGTTCTTTTGCAATATGAATTTAAATAAAACTGTGATTTTATAATCCCATGGGTTTTAGCATAATCCCATGGGAATCTGCATTATCCGATGGGATTTTGAATAAAACCCATGTGATATTTTTCAGTCCCATGGGACCAAAGAAATCCCATGGGACAAATAAAATCCCATGGGACAAATGAAATCCATGGGACAAATGAAATCCCATGGGACAAAATAAAATCCCATGGGATTCAAATTATCATAGTAAATATACAGTAACATGTATGTTTAAAATGAATTCTGTTTGGTAGTAAACTGAAATATAAAATAGTTGATGAAATATCAGAAATGCAAGCCACTAAACTACAGTATAAAGTGTTGAAGGAGTCTATTGGAAGTCAATTTACTAAACTTAACTATTACTTATTTCTGATTTTTAAAACATTGCATATTAATATCTCCTTCCAAATATTTCTGTCAATAGCTACATTTAATCTTTTTTCAATTTACCAAGATGGCAAAACTATATGCTAAAACTTGAGTCAAGTTCATGTCTTAAAAATAAGTTTTTACAGGATTATTGATAGTTTTTGATAAATAACAAAAAAAAAATGACTTTTTGACAGTTAGTTGCAATTTAATTTCAAAATTAAATGTTATGTATCAACAGATTTGTGAAAAGTCCGTTTAAAAATCCGTTAAATTTAAATAGATTTTCAAACTAACAAGGTTGTAACTTTCTAAAATTTAGGTGTCAGAGCCATTTCATATGCCCTAGAGTGTTCCATCCTTAACAATAATATATATCTTGCACCTTATACTACTTATCATATTATTAAAGACTTCATACTTGAAGTTTTGTACTGTTATAATAACATACTGTTATTAATCTTGATTCAATATTAGAAATTGCATAAAAATAAATGTAAAGATGAGTTAATAAATGCTTCTGTTTATTTAATAAATTTGTTGTCTTTCCTGTTATGCAGCATTGTTTGTTGGTAATATGTTGTCTTTCCTGTGATGCAGCATTGTTTGTTGGTAATATGTTGTCTTTCCTGTGATGCAGCATTGTTTGTTGGTAATATGTTGTCTTTCATGTGATGCAGCATTGTTTGTTAGTAATATGTTGTCTTTCATGTAATGCAGCTTTGTTTGTTGGTAATATGTTGGCTTTCCTGTGATGCAGCTTTGTTTATTGGTATTATGTTGTCTTTCCTGAGATGCAGCATTGTTTGTTGGTAATATGTTGTCTTTCCTGTGATGCAGCATTGTTTGTTGGTAATATGTTGTCTTTCCTGTGATGCAGCATTGTTTGTTGGTAATATGTTGTCTTTCCTGTGATGCAGCATTGTTTATTGGTAATAAGTTGTCTTTCCTGTGATGCAGCATTGTTTGTTGGTAATACGTTGTCTTTCCTGTGATGCAGCATTGTTTGTTGGTAATATGTAATCCATCTTTTCATTGATTCTTCTCGTTGAGCTATTCAGCAAGGAACATTATCATAATTGTCGTTTTCATTATTTTTCGTGTCTTTTGGTATCTACAACGTCAATTCAAAAGAAGAACTGATCTGACTTTTGTCTTTGAATTCATTCTGGTCTTGTTTCTGTGTTTTCTATATATATGAGGGTGATAACTTGGCACATTTTTATCACTTTATAGAAACCATTCATGGAGCATGTAATTCAGTGGTTGTCTTTTGTTGCTGTTTATCATGTTTTTTTTTCTCTCTTATTGTTTTTACATAAATTAGGCCGTTAGTTTTCTTGTTTGAAATGTTTTACAGTTGTCATTTCTGAACCTTTTATAGCTTACTGTGCAGTTTGAGTGTTGTTCATTGTTGAAGGAAAAAAACAAACAGACAAACAATAGTACACAAAACACAACATAGAAAACTAAAGACTAAGCAACACGAACCCCACCAAAAACTAGCGGTGATCTCAGGTGCTCCGGAAGGGTAAGCAGATCCTGCTACACATGTGGCACCCGTCGTGTTGCCCATGTTAGTACAAACCCGGTAAATAGTCTAATTCGGTAGGTCACATTCATGAAAAGGGAACGGGATTGTAATTACGACATTAGGAACATATCCGCTATCATCTGTGAAACGGTTATTCCATATCGGTCAACCAACTCGTGATGGCGTCCGTAAAATTTACGAAGGGATGAATTCAACTTCACCATTTGGAACTCTTGGTTTAATAGCTTCCTTGTGAGCTGCAACCCTCTATCAAGGAAATCATGACAGGAAATACAAGCCCGGGAATTTCGTATCAATTTGGAGATATATACTCCGTATGCAGGCGCTGCGGGAATGTTGCTACATAGAAATGGAAAGTTCACAATTGGGAAGCTGAAATCATCTCTTTTGTCGTAAAGTTTTGTTTTCAACCGACCCTCATTGTCAATTTGTAGATGTAAGTCAAAATATGAGACAGACTTAACTGTATCTGTTGTATCCTTTATCTCTAGTTCGATGGGATGCGTTCAACAAAGTCACCAAATTTTGAATTATTTAGTGAGAGAACATCATCTATATATCGGAAAGTAAAGTTAAAGGATACTGTTAACTTCTTTTCTTTCTTCCTAAGAAGTTCCTGTATGAAGTCAGCCTCATAAGAATAAAGGAACAAGTCGGCAAGAAGAGGAGCACAGTTGGTTCCCATGGGAATGCCGATAGTTTGTTGAAAACACGTCCTCCAAATTTTAATATATTTTTTTCAAATTTTGGGTACTGACTAGCTATATCAAAGCATATATAAAGAAGGACATCGATTAACAAAACCCTACTGAATTGTGTTAAATTGGAAGTAATACTTTGTATTATTATACCTCATATTATATATAGTAAATATTTGATTGGCTAATATGGAATAACGTGTCATAGTTTAATTTCGATGTTTTTTCCCCAAAATTGCAGGAGTGGTGAATAACCCCGACATGTTGAAGCCGCCATTGAACAACCCTATTAAGGTAGATAGGGTGTCTTCCTCCATCTTGGATTTTGAAATACCAGAAAACAAGAGGTCTAGATCTTTAATAAAATGTGCAAATTTTGAGAGTAGAAGGTAATTCATGTGTAAGAATTTTCCTTTCAATATAGAAAATGACATGTTTTATCATATGTATGGTTGTATTTTACAAAAAACAGAATGCCTTTGTTTGATTCATTTTTTTCCAACTTTGACACATAAGGGGAGGCAACTCAAATATAAGGGCAGATAATTCAGATAAAGTTACTTTTACAATAGAATGTGTTAGGAATTTACCTATTTTGATTATGTAGCAAGAAAACTGGTCCCGTGACCCCATTTTTTCTTTTTCTTATCTGAAAGCATAATATTAGAGCTATCTTCTCATATTCTATCTCAAAATTCTATGGTGTTGTTTTAGTTTTATGGCAGAAAATTGGGTTTTCCATGCATAATCTATACAAAATCTGTCAATTTTGCACAACCTGTAGCGTGAAAATAAGCACCGTGACCCATTCTTTTTATTATTTTTTTTTAAAAGCATGATACAAACTACATTTTGGCAAATTATTAAAAAATTCTATGGATTATAATTCAGACTTACCCATCTACCTTAATTATTCCCCGGTGAAAAACCTTTTCAGCCCCTTGGTTTTTGCACTAGTTATCTCCCATAAAAAATGACGTCATTTACGCCTGTAAACAAAATGGCAACGGCCAGCATGTAAGAAGCCCACCAAGTCAGGCAAGTGACAAGGTAAATAAAACTAAATTAAACAAAGCTTGGAAAATCATATGGTTCAAACGTTCCTTTTCAGGGCCATCATCTATTTACATAGTTTTAATTGTATATATATAGGGGGACGACCATTTGATATTCTGGGGGATTTGAAAATAAATAACTCCGCCTTGATAATAACAAAAATGAATGGTTTGTTCTGTGGTAGTTTGAAAATAAATAACCTGACTTACAATGTATTGAAAATAACTTGGCAGGCTATTCTGAAGTATGAGATGGCACCATGCAGATTCTTCCAAAATTCGTCTTTTTTCATATTTTTTTCGGGAAAAACTTCCCAAATCTTTTAATAATATAAATATTAATGTATTTGAAATGTTTGAAAATGGGTTTCATTTCACTTGAGGTATATTGTCTCGTGAACAATTTACCTCACTTTTTACAGGGCTGTAAGGAGCTACCATTTGATTTTTATGGGGGCGAGGATGAAATTTGAAAAAATAGGCAGGACAGGAGTTTTGAGTAAAAAAACTTGGTAAAAAAAAAGGCAGGATGAGAACTTGGTAAAAAAAAAAAAAGGCAGGATGACAATTTGTGTAAAAAAAATTCAGGATAAACTAGTAAAAAAGGCAGGACCGAAGATTATAGAGTAAAAATAAAAATTTTATCGTCGGGTCATAGGTAATAAAGATACGATACGCAGGACAGAGATTACAACTAAAAAAAAAGCAGGACAAAATTTTTCATCCTAGCCCCCCCATAAAAATCAAATGGTAGCTCCCTAACTACATTGAGGCAAATGCCTCATGTTGGAAATTTACAAAAGCTTGTCTTCATATCAAATTGTTTTCACGGCAAGTGTCTTGCAAGAAGTAAGTTCTGTTCACCCTCTGACATAGCCCCTGTTTTTTGAGATCCATGTTTCTCATTTATTTTTATTTTTCAGTGTTGATTGTCTATAATGTTTTTGTCGTTTTGTGTTTTATCTGTTCCTGGGTTTGTCTTTTGTTCATTGATTGCCCTTCTTTATGACTATTCTCTCAGTGTTGCATTCTATTTGTAATTTAAGGCGTATTTGTTACAGAAAAACTGGTTTTAGTTTTAGGTTTTGGTTTAAAACTGGTTTGGTTTGGTTTTGGGTTAGGTTTCAAAACTGGTTAAGGTTTAGATATTTTTCAACAAATGTAAAGTTTATTTAAAACTTGTAATATTATGGTTCTAAATATATCTTGTTACCTTCGTTTTTTGTATCATATTTATTGTTATTGTTTAATATTTACCGTATCAAGAACTGTAATAGGCTATCAGAGCCAGTTTACAGATACTTGCCTCGAATTTATACCACCAATTATGTGCAATTTACAGTAGGGTATATGTTTGATAGTGGAAAATGCAGGACAAGTGTGTGTGGTCAACGCTTCATTTAAAAATAACACAAATTTTCAATAACACTTAAATAAAACACAAAGAGTGGAATCTAGTCACTGTCTGTGAATTATAGTTCGACCTTTTTGTGCCACTAAGATCCCATTGTCTGACTACTTTAAAAAAAGTTACGCTTGGAATTGTATCGATGATTTAATGTATTTTACTAATATTATTTTATAAATGCATAACACCGGAATCAATAATGAAACAAATTATATGCTCTCTAGTCACCTTTACCATGGTTAATTGTGCGACCGTTTTTTTTTTTCGCCAGCCCGAAGTACTCCCACAATACTCTGTGGAAATTATAAGTATCAAGCAGTCAAATTGTTAGTTTGTCAAGGTCTTCTCCTGTCTAATTAACATTCGAAAGGAATGATCACAAAACCTGCCCTCTATTATATAGCTGAAAGGCAGCCAACGTACTGTTAAACCAAACAAATAGCAGCCAGGCTTGTTACAAGCAAAACATTTGAAAATGCCTCAAATCTTACTTTTATTTGAAAGAGAACTACACACAAAGTGTGGGATGCTTTGGTATTCATGTGTGATCAGTGAATGCTTCTTTAATAGTATTGACCTAGCAAGTTGAAGAATTCAAACCATTTAAATTTTTATTTACTTTGCGCACTGATAATGTGGGAAATATCCATTATTAATAATTCATTTTCGCGATATGTTCTACCCTCTGCATGCCTAACTTTCTCCATATTTTTTTTTTCTTTATTGAAATTATTATTTTTTTTGCCAGAAATTCCGACGAGGCTCATAGGTAGTTACAGCCCGGTTTAAAGATTTAGGTGTAATTGACGGGACACACATTCCTATTAGCGCACCTAGAGAGTTCCACGGGAACTACGTTAATCGCAAATCTTTCCATTCAATAAATCTACAGGGTATACGTGATAGCAATAAGCATTTCTTGTATATTTTTTTATGTATTTTGTGGATGGCCTGACTCCGTTTGTTTCTCTCCAGTATTCAACAACGCAAAGAGGTGTTCCCAGGTAATACACATTTACTTGGTGATTCCGTTATACTACGTGTGCTTTTGATTTTTGTATGTACATTGTATCGTAGATCAAATTTATTCGTTCAGTGTATGTTCACTAGTGTTAATATGTCTTTTGATTGAGTTCAGCCATTTCAATTGAAAATTTATAGTGTCTTTCTATGTTGTGATGTTACACTATTGTTTCAGATTAGGGTGAAAGTTGATGCCTATTAAAAGTAGCTTTGAGCTGTTGCTTGCTACACGAGTTATGCCTCATACAAAATGTAAATGAATGAGTACATTGAAGAGGGGGTTAGGGAGATTGAAGAAACACGAGAAATAAATAATTTTTGTGATGTACATAGTTCGTCTGACACTGCAGAGTCAAAGATGTGATTTTTTACTTAAAATTTAGACATAAAATTAAACTTAACCAGTCTCTGAATTCATTATTGGTAAGATACTGACAGACGCACCAAGTCAAATTATAAAAATCTCTGTTAAAATGAGATGTGCAAACTGCATACCAATATCAATGAATTATCAATGGTGGTTTCCCATCAACATACCTTAAATCATAAACTCTTACATGTTACCTGTCAAATGTTTCAGTGTTCATAGACCAATTGGAGAATGGAGCCTTTTTTTTTAATTTAACATAACAAATGAGTTATGCTCAATTTAATGCAACAACATATAGACCAGATATCACGGACCTAGAAATGTAGACCTAATCACAAATTTTAACAATTCTAACAATTTCATTTGCTCTTGTTTTCATAGGCTATTTCCATTTACTTCACAGTTTTGAATTATAGCATGTATAGAAAGGTTTACATATTTTTGTTTTGTTTTATCGGATTGTTATCTCATAAACATTTATTCGTCATCTCAGTATTTTCCACAATTTAAAACGTGTTTTTTTTTAATTGCCAATTCATACAAAAAGACAACTAGATCTAACTGTCAGACTAGAAAAAATAGCAATAACAGAAACAAATGAATAGTGTTTATAATGAACATTAATTATCTATATAAAACGATGTGTAGCTAAAAAAAACACCAAACACAAAAAGGTTATACATACGGTATAAGTATTGAAAATCCATTAGAAAAATCAATTTGATCATAGAATCTGCATAAATTTTTTCGCGACTACTACACTGCATCAACATTGCCTCCATTTAAATCCTAAACCGAAACCACAAACCACCCATGAACGTAGTTTGAATAGTTTCTTGAACCAGTTTCAGTTTGAGAATAACAAACGGCAAACCAGTTTCAGTTTGAAACCAGTTTAAAACCGGTTCTCATTAACAAATTGAAAGTTTATCAAACTAAAACTGGTTTTGCACTAACAAATACGCCTTTAGTAATTATGTTTTAAACTTGAGTTTTATTATATTTAAGGACCTTTTGTCTATTACAAACTACTTTAAATTGTATCCCAGTTAGGAACTACATCAAGTTGTAATTGAAATGTGTTATAAAAACTGACTTGACATAGTTATATCAATGATAATCAGCCCCCTCTTAACTTAATTTGAAAAAAAAACATAATTGACAGGTATAAAAGGTTTTTCTGCAAACTGAAACATTTTTTGCTTTGTCCTACATATTGGTCTTTTGATGTTGTCCCTAAAAACTAAAAGTCTTACACTGAATCTATATATTTTGCTTTGAGACCAGAATATTGTCAAAAAATTAAAACAGAACTTGTGTTTCAGATTAAGAAAGGGTCTGGGAAATGCGCATAATGCATGATTTTGCGTCATTTTTTCTATAGCTTCTTGGGGCCTTCAGCGAACCCCAAACTCTTCGCTGATTTTTGTTTGACAACTTTTAAAAGAGGCTAGTTACAGCCCAGCTTTAATACCTTGTACGTATGCAATATATGCAGTTTGCAATTCAGAAGATTAACTTCCAGAGGATGATGATTAATTCTGATTGACCTAATTGACTATGTTATTTATTTAAGAATTTAAAAATTGTATGTTTTCAAATATTATAAATATAATTGTGAAAATAAATAATCAGTCCCTTGTTTTAATGAAAATGAAAAATCATGCTTCAACAGTGCAGAAAATAAATAATCTGTCCTTTTGGTTCACATAAATAAATAACCCATCCAAAACAAATCCTCCTGGCCCCCCTCCCCCCCAGAATATCAAATGGTCATCCCCTAGAGAGAACGTTTTAATTTGATACATTGAGTCAGTACATATCCAAAATTGCCAACCCGAGTAAGTGTTTCCTAAATCAAAGCGTTACATGTCGATTTTCAGAAAAATAGGTGAATAGATCTGATATTGATACAATATTCATGGTCTTATATTTTGTATAAAAAGGAAACTTTTGTTGATAATTATGGATAAGATTGTTGACCCTCTTGCTGCCAGTAGTTTTTATATGCCTGTTTACGGGATGTATTATGGTATACCGTTGTCCGTCTGTCCGTCCGTCCATCTGTCCGTCCGTCCGTCCATCGTCAACATGTCGGACATTAACTCAAAAACACTTTGACCAATTTGCATAAAACTTTGGTGAATTGTTTATATCTATAGACGGTAGCTCCCTTTTGTTTTTTATGAGTTTTAGATTTTATGTTTCCGAGTTATGGGGTTTTATTCATTAAAAAAAGGGGGATTTTCCAGTTTTCGGACAATAACTCAAGAATGCTTTCACCAACTTGCAAGAAATTGTGGTGTATTGTTTATATCTATTGACATGAGCTTCCATTTGATTTTTATAAATTTTAGATTTTACGTTTCCGAGTTAGTGTTTTATTCATAAAAAAAGGGGGATCTTCCAGTTTTTCGCAAAAAACTCAAAAATGCTTTCAGCAGTTCTTATGGAACTTTGGTGAATTGTTTATATCTATTGATGTAAGTTCCCTTTAGAATTTTATAAATTTTACATTTTACATTTCTGAGTTATGGGGTTTTATATATATAGTAAATATTTGATTGGCTAATACAGAATTACGTGTTATAGTTTACTTTTCCAAAAATTTGCAGGAGCGGTGAATAACCCCGACATGTTGAAGCCTCCATTGAACAACCCTATTATTCCTCAGTGAATAATATTTTCGGCCCCTTGGTTTTTGCACGAGTTATCTCCCATAAAAAATGATGTCATTGACGCCTGTAAACAAAATGGCAAACGGCCAGCAGATAAGAAGCCCATCGAGTGACAAGGAAAACAAGATTAAAAACAAGACTTGGAAAATCATATGGTTCAGAGGATATCTTTTGTAAACGGTCCTTTTCAGGGCCATCAATATTTTAAAGGAAGAGTCTACCTTTGTTGTACCAGAAATTCTTAGACACAAAATAATGTTCTAACGTTATTGTTTTGAGAACCTTTTTTCTGAGTCTCTCCCGTAAATCAATATTTTACACTTAATCGTTTGTTCGGTATAACAACAGTTATGGCCCATTGCGTCGGTGAATATCCAAAATGGTCAACCCGAGTAAGGGAGCTACCATTTGATTTTTAGGGGGGGCTAGGATGAAAAATTTGGTCTTGCATTTTTTAGTTGTAATCTGTGTCAAGCCTTTTTATATGACCGCAAAAAAATTTTGCGGTCATATATTGGTATGAAGTTGGCATCGTCGTCATCGTTGTCGTCGTCCAAAGACACATTGGTTTTCGCACTCTAACTTTAGTTTAAGTGAATGGATATCTATGAAATTTTACCATAAGGTTCAATACCACAAAAGGAAGGTTGGGATTGATTTTGGGGGTTAAGGTACCAACAGTTAAGGAATTAGGGGCCAGAAATAAACATTTTTGTAACTTCCAGACATAACTCGTGTGTTAGTGTATGGATCTCTCTGACATTGTACCAGAAGGTTCCATATCACAAAGGGAATGCTGGGATTCATTTTAGGGGTAATTGCCTCCAAATTTTAGGAATTAGGGGCCAAAAAAGCGGAAAAAAACAAGCATTTTTCTAGTTTCATGACAATAACTTGTGTGTAAGTGTATGGATCTTTCTGAAATTGTACTACAAGGTTCCATATCACAAAGGGAAAGCTGGAATTGAGTTTGGGGGTAATTGCCGAAAACGTTTAGGAATAAGGGGCCAAAAAAGGGCCAAAAATAAGCATTGTTCTAGTTTCCAGACAATAACTTGTGTTCAAGTGTATTGATCTCTCTGAAATTGTACTGCAAGGTACCATACCACAAAGGGAAGGCTGGGATTGATTTTGGGGGTAATTGCCTCAAAGTTTTAGGAATAAGGGGCCAAAAAGGGGCAAAAAAACAAGCATTTTTCTAGTTTCAGGACAATAACTTGTGTGTAAGTGTATGGATCTTTATGAAATTGTACTACAAGGTTCCATATCACAAAGGGAAAGCTGGGTTATAGTTTGGGGGTAATTGCCTCTAAACGTTTAGGAATTTGGGGCCAAAAAGGGGCCAAAAAACAAGCATTTTTCTAGTTTCCAGACAATAACTTGTGTTCAAGTGTACAGATCTCTCTGAAATTGTACTGCAAGGTACCATACCACAAAGGGAAGGCTGGGATTGAGTTTGGGGGTGATGAATCATAAGGGGGTTCAAAAAATTTGAGGGGGGGATTTTTTTTTCATTTTTTTTCTTTAAAATTTTCCATTTTAAATTGGTTATTTCTGATTTACATATAAAAGCAAATAATAATGATATGGTTTGAATAGTATATTAAAAATTTTTAAGTTCTTAGACCACATTCATTCTGTGTCAGAAACCTATGCTGTGTCAAATGTTTAATCACAATCCAAATTCAGTGCTGTATCAAGCTTGAATGTTGTGTCCATACTTGCCCCAACTGTTCAGGGTTCGACCTCTGCTGTCGTATCAAGCTGCGCCCAGCGGAGCATTTTATTATTTTTCACTCTATTCGATCCACCCTTTCTTTTTATTAGTTTATCCTGACTTATTTTACATAAATTAATTTTTAAATTGTCATCTTTTTTGGCCAAGTTGCTCATACTGCCTTTTTACTCAAAACTCCTGTCCTACCTTTTGTTTCAAATTGCATCCTAGCAACTTTTTTGCTTTGATGGCGTCACAGCCAAAAAATAAAATAGCCTTGCAAGACGTCATAATTATTTGAACTTTAGGTAGCAATACACAGTTTAATAGTAGAAAAACTTGAGATTGGCAATCATAATTCTTAACCACCCTCTTTCCCTTGCTTTCTAACAAATAAGGCTTTATGTTTGTGTTATGCATGTGCATATATATGGAAACAGCATCTTCCATAGATTTGATTTCCAATAGTAATAATGGTGAATTTGGTGTAACCATGGAAACAATCTGCATTTATTTGATACAAAATATAGCATAAAGGGGGGGTAAAAATGTCCCAAAAGTCCCCAAAATTTGGTTCAAAGGAGAATTCCAATCCATTAAAGTGATACCTTTCCTGAAACCATAGACATTTATCTATCAAGAGGTCCAAAAAGAAAATCATATATGCATTTCTGCTCATTTTTCCATAGATTGAATTGAAAAGTTTGAGGTTGAAAAACACTACAATAATTTCTGGATCTATGGGCGGTACGGATGTGAAAATACGGAGTGTCAAACAGAAAAATGGCCTATAAAACATGCAAAAACAATATCGATGTTCATATAAACCCACTTGGAAAGCTATATTATTTTTCAACCATCTAAAAATAAATTTTATTGTACAAAAACTTTCATATTTAAAATGTTCACCATGGCCAAAATGCGGAACTAAACTTCTAACTGTGTATTGCTACCATACACTGTGACTATACGGTAGTGTTTATAATTTTGATAATATTTTGTAGATAACATAAAGATGATGCGCACAATATTGGTGTCTCTTTGGAAAATGCGGTAACATTGCCAATAGGACTGAATGTGGCATTAACACTAAAAATTCAATCAACAAATCTGCTGTGTGTAAATGTTCAATTTTTGTGCGTATTAGATCTAATTTTTTTTTTCCATCTGCGCAGGACGTCAAAAAAAAAAAAAAAAAAATGGCTGGAATGTTGCTTTTTGTACTTGTTATTTAAAACAAAATTAAAAACACTTAAACAAAAACCTAAAATAACCCGTTTGAAATGGACGGCCTAAAAATGTCAAAGAAAATTTAGTGTAAACCGATACCCAGTTATATGTTGAAATTGGAAGCGATAAAACAAAAACAACTTAAAGTATAAAAAGTACACCAAATGCATTCGTGGACCATAGTACGTCTTTGCAGAAAACATTGAACCATGTATATTTAGGGAAAAAAATACTTTTTTTTTTTTATCTTGTCTCTACATAATGAGTGTATTTAAGAGCCCATAATGAGTGTATTTAAGAGCCAATCTGCCAGAAAACAATGCAAAAGGTTCCAAATGCAATGTTGTCATATTGACCTGAAATTTTGCATACATGATACCTTCATAGCAACTACTTTCTGTGCAAAATATTTAAAAAAAATATTCAATGTTATTATGTTACTCTCTATATGGAGCTCCATCTATAAATAGCCATTTATGGTCAAAATAAAGATGAAAATTAGCCAATTTCAGCAGTTTTAAGCTGAAAATTACCAGTGTTTAGCAGCATGTAACTGTTTTATTGGTAATAATTAAATATGTTGTAATACTGTATTTTAACTGCCAAATATGTTAATACCTGAGGTTAATTTTTTTTCCCAATATTTGCTAAATTCTGTTCCAAATATCTGAAGTTTTATGAAATGGTTAAAATGGTGAAATTTGCTAATTTTCAAAAGTCTATATTTTCTAAAGTGGCAAAAATATTTTAATGCCATTTGTTTTTTCTTAAACCCTAATCATATATCTACAAAATATAAAAAATCCAATTTCGGCAAATGATCTTAGTACTCAGTGTAAATTTATTAGTTTGGAAGGAATTGTGGTTTAGCAGGTGTTATCTATATTAATGATACTTCTCTTAGGGAGCTACCATTTGATTTTTATGTTTTTATGGGGGGCTAGGATCAAATTTGAAAAAAAAATAGGCAGGACAGGAGTTTTGAGTAAAAAAAAAAGGCAGGATGAGACACTTGCTAAAAAAAGTCAGGATGACAATTTAGGTAAAAAAAGGTCAGGACCGAATAGAGTGAAAAATAAAAAGGCAGGACAGAGATTACAACTAAAAAAAAAATGCAGGATAAAATTTTTCATCCTAGCATCCTCCCCCACCGCATAAAAATCAAATGGTAGCTCCCTTATTTAGAAAATAAATATATGACTTACTAGTTTAAAAAAACTAAATATTTAATTAGTATGATGACTGTATCTCATACAACTTTCACATTAAACCCTTTAGTGGTTGTGGAGGAGTTGCAGACTGCAGGTAGTTACACTACACCAATACTGATTTTCTCCTTTGTGGTCCAAAGTTTTCCTCCATATACCCTCAATGGGAAAAAAACATATGGTGCACAATTTCACAACCCTCACAAGACATATCATTAGTTAGTTGGATTTAAATCTATTCTGTTCTTTGAGAGGACTTAAGGATTGTAGATATATTACAGACAGACGGACGGACAGACCGACCGACATTATGAATATTATATATCCCCCAGCTATCAATAGCATGGTTATAATAAGTCTCTTTATAAAAGGATCAAATGAATTCAGCACAGCCAATAATTACAGGTCAAGCTAGCCCTACTGGCCTGTTAAATAATTTATTAAAAGAAGAACGCTTAGGGGATATGGTTGGGTCACTACTGTGGATATGCATATGAATCTTTCCAATGGAATAAGACATGTACAGAAAATTTATCAAATCACCAATTAATATATATATCTAAATTAAAAAGGAGGGATATGTTGTTGTATATAGGTGTCAGACCACCATTTACTCCCTCCAATTTAGAACCTATGTGAAAGTAGGCATACTCGGACAAAAAATAGTGCATTTGATGTCATTGTTTACTTAAACTAACCAACAAATTGGCAGAAATGAAACTTTTGGTGAAAGAAAAATATATTAAGATTATTTTGAGCCAAAATTTACTTGTCTATGAGTTTGCA
This sequence comes from Mytilus coruscus, assembly GCA_017311375.1. Taxonomy (NCBI): domain Eukaryota; kingdom Metazoa; phylum Mollusca; class Bivalvia; order Mytilida; family Mytilidae; genus Mytilus; species Mytilus coruscus. The sequence goes on from CM029601.1 coordinate 68,021,618, forward strand.
TTCAACATTGAGGATAAATGCACTCCATAGTATACTAATTTAATATTTCCAGAAAACCAGGGGTTATTTTTAGTGGTACCTCTATTCGGGAGGCCTCTTCTTTCTTATATGATTTTAAAGGTATGTTGAAAATTGGCATGTAGAAAGCTGATACATGTACAATTCAGGATATACCTGGTTTCTATGAAGTTAAACTTGAGGTAAAATATTTAGAAAGCTGTGAAAATTGCAAATTTTGGTTGAACAGATAGGGACTTTTAATTGGTGGTCTGACACCTTTAAAGCGAAATGCGGTGAAACCCCAAAATCAGAAAACAATTGATTTTTTTGTCTTAACTGATCATTTGAAATGATAGTAGCCACATTTCAATCTTTTTTGGGTCAAAAAGTCATGCACATATTGCAAATTAAGAGCCTTAAACCTAAATTTGTGCTATTTTTAGCTTTTCCCAACCTGACAATATGCTTTCATATAAAAAAAATGTCCAAAATTGTTATAAATGCACAGTAAGGTTTCTGTGGTGTTAAACATGAAAACATAGGTTGTTTACTACCCAACAAAAATTGTTGTCATGAAGATTTAATGAAATTATTTGATTTTTACCCCTTATATCATTGTGTCATACCATGTATTTGGCAGATAACATAGCCTGATGTAAACACTGCATAAACTCACAAAAATCCCATTTATTATCTCAAATAAAAGTTTTATACCTTAAATTTTATTGACTGATAGTAAATAAAACAATTAAATGACCATGACTGCACTTTTGATCAATTAATAGTCCTATTACTGACAGTGACACCAGGTGAAAAAAAGGGGGGGGTCAATATTAGTTGACTCTTCAATACCTTGGATTTTTTTACTAAACTCATTGCAAAAATTGTGGAAAGTCTGTAAAACAGTAGAACAAACAAGGAAAAATCAACAAAAACTAATCTTGATATTGAAAGTTTATGTTCCTGTAGTCCAAAATGAAATTTTCAAGTATTTTCTAAAAAAATCATACATTACAGTCAGTTTAAATTGAGCTGTGAAATTTGTAATATAAGTCGCATTATGCTCAGATAGGATGTTTTTAACTACAAATTGACTAAGGATTAAGAATAAAGAAAAACAAAAGATTTCTGATCAACTTTTTTGGCTCTTTAGGTTTCAGACCACCAATTACTCCATCCAATTTAGAACGTATGTGAAAGTAGGCCTACTCGGACAAAAAATAGTGCATTTGATGTCATTGTTTACTTAAACTAACCAACAAATTGGCAGAAATGAAACTTTTGGTGAAAGAGAAATATATTAAGACCATTTTGAGCCAAAATTTACTTGTCTATGAGTTTGCATTCAACATTGAGGAATTAATGCACTCCATAGTATACTAATTTAAGATTTCCTGAAAACCAGGGGTTATTTTTAGTGGTACCTCTATTCGGGAGGCCTCTTCTTTCTTATATGATTTTAAAGGTATGTTGAAAATTGGCATGTAGAAAGCTGATACATGTACAATTCAGGATATACCTGGTTTCTATGAAGTTAAACTTAAGGTAAAATATTTAGAAAGCTGTGAAAATTGCAAATTTTGGTTGAACAGATAGGGACTTTTAATTGGTGGTCGGACACCTATATTCATGATATTTACTTGATAAAATACCAGCAAATTAACAGAGCTATTGTTGCTGTTCTTCCTCTAAAAGTCACAGTGATGCTTTCAACATGTACAAAAAGCTCACAGCAAGTTCAAAATGACCCCTTAGCAATTTTTAACTTCATTTAGACTTTAACTGTCAGATTCTTATGTACATAAAATAACATGTTTCAATCATTTTCATTTTATATTTATTCAAAATACATGTATCAAGGGAATTAATACAGGAAAGTAAAACACTAAATTGACTAATACAATGACGGTGGCTTTTTTTGTTGTTGTTACACTGTACTGTTTTTGCAGCAAGAATGAATATTAAGTTTAAATATCTATGCTATCTGTATGTAATATATGTTGCCAAGTCTGTAGAAACAGCATGTACCAGTATGTCATCACTTGACATTTTGCTTTGCAAATCTTTGTCATCAACTATATTCAAATTCTCAATTTTAACTAATGATGACTCTGCTGGACCTCTAGTTCTTCAATAGTTTAAATTATTAAAGGTTTGATTAAAAATTGGTCTTTTTTCTGTAGCACTGCATTCTATGTATATATCATGTAAAATTCCATAGCCCTACTATTAAAACGTTTCAATGGCTAATAGAAACTGTAAAAGACCATCATTCTGCAATATTCAAATTTGTTGTCAAAACTGATTGTAGAGAAACCTTTGTGCTCATGACACATGTCTCAGCCTAGAGAAGTTTCACTATGTAGTTACTATTTTCTTTGTTGGCATATACACCCTTGCCTATGCATACATGTATATGATATTTTTCTAAGACGTGAGGTTTTTGTGTAAACCTTTATGCAATTTCACTCAGGACAAGCAAAGAATGATTCATCATCTGAAATATCATCAGCTATTACATTTGCTTTTGGAAAATATTCTATTTCTGCTGTTTCATTATATCCTCCATCTAATTTGTCTTTGTAATATAAGTGTAATTAACAGAGCATGGCACGAAAGATTTCTTCTTACTAAACAGCATTTGTACCTTCAAAAAAAACACAACATATTATCATAACCTAGGCAAATATTAACAAATGCTAAAATAATAGTGTTCTAGCTCAAAGTTTTTCTTCTTCTCAAAAATGACCCTAGACATATTGTTGTCTTAAACAGACTAGAAATTTTACTAACACTGCTTTTTTTTAGAACACTACAAAGGTTAGTACTAGTGGAGCCTGACAGGCTTTCCCTTCCTAAGTACCTGAGAACCTTCTCTCATTATTGTATTTTTATGGAGTTTTTATTGATAACTTCAATTCTTATAATTCTTATGCAATTCATTTGTAACAACAATGTTTATTGGTTGTCAAAATTTTTGGAGGTTAGATTCCAGTCTTCCTGTCTTTAAACCAGCATTTTCAATTTCTGCTATTTTTAATTTATTTTTTTTTCTTTGAAGAAAAAAAATAACTACAATTTTTGCCTTGAAAACCGGCTTTTTGTCAAAATTAATTTGTATCTTATGAAATATGAGTTTTTTTAATTTGTCTTCTTTTTGCCTTTTTTTTATGGGTTGGAAAAACAAGCAAAAATTCCAAAATGGGGGGGCTTTGACACATGTATCATTGGTCTGCTCAAGACTTTTTTATTTTTGTTTGACGATTCTATTATAATGTACAGTTTGACATGTGACTGCTTCCATTGGCTATTTGTTACAATTTCATGTGATCATTCATAACAACATGCAGGTATTTGATAACCCATATCAAATTCATGAACGTGTGCTAGTAAATTTCATTTAGCCAATGTCACAGTACTGACCTGGACCTGAAAATAACAAAAGATAAAAATCATCAAGAATTTGGTCCACCAAGACAATGCATATTGGATGGTGGCATCATTTTTACCATTCTTGAGTTATGCCCTTAATAAACATAAAAATTGCTGAATTTTTCGTTTCCGTTCTCTTATTAAACTTTAGTTTTCTCAACCAAATGTTATGAAACTTATACACAATGCTTATCTATTATAGTTTTCAGGCTAATAGGCATAACGGAAAAAAATTGGTGTCATTTTCTCTATCTATAGTGGTTTTCAAGATAATAGACAAATTTTCCTTTATCCTTATGTTCTATATTAAACCATGTTGCCCTTGTTGGTTGGCAGTTGGGGTCATCGGACACATTTTGTAAACTAGACACCATAATGATTAATCAAATTTGGCCTAGAAGTTTCAGAGGTGAATATTTGTGTAAAAGATAATGGACGGTGACAAATGCCAAGTGAGGAGAAAAGCTCACTTGAACCTTTTGGACATGCGAGGTAAAAAATTAGAAAACTGACGTAGGAAACCTCTCGCATATAAACAAAAATAAATTCGGATACAAACTAAGCAATATATTTAATCAGGTTTCAAGTTTCGGGAATTTTGTCACAGGATAAAATTTAGGATATATGTCCTATGTAAATATAAAGTGTCTTACAAAAAACCTAACTACTTGATGAAAAACACAGCACAAACTTATTTTTAGGCCCCACCTACGATAGTAGAGGGGCATTACGTTTTTCGGTCTATGCGTTCCTTCGTTTGTTCATTCGTTCGTCCGTCCCGCTTCAGGTTATTTATTTGTATATTTTAGATATTTGTAAACAATTTTTATTGTAATGAGCATGGTCTTGACTAGAATAAAAACTACATATAAATTATATTTAGTTATCATATGATTTGTGTATTCCTAGTACAATACATAATTTTACGTATGTATTAATCAGTGTAATTCTGAATTTTACAAGTTGGTTCTATAACATCATTAAAACTATATGATGGTTCACTCGGCATTAAAAGCCACAATAAATCTACAATTAAAACTATATGGTGGTTCACTCTGCATTAAAAGCCACAATAAATCCATGATTTAAATATATGTTAAAAGTTTAAAATTTGTGTCCCCCTTTTATACTAATATGACACATACTGTACAACTAGAATGTACAATTTGTTCCAGAGTTTTTTGTTTACCTGGAGTACATTTGTATATGGGAAACACCGTGAAGGCAATGTATATTGAGACTATGAAAAAGGGTAGGTACATGTAACTAAACATGCTATTGAATATATCGACCTAATTTAAAGGAAACAAAAAAAAATATGAGTGACAAGCATATAATGGCAAAAAAAGTTTTGAACAGTCCTGTTTAAACTAACTTAATTCTTGATATTTTAATGTGGCTCTTTATTCCAGGCTTGTGACTGGCAAGTTGTACTGTATTCATAATAATAAGCACCTTGGTTTTATTTAGAAATTAAAAATGGGGTATCTTATATCAATAAAAATGATAAAAGACGTAAATATTGGGTCTGCTCTAGATGATGATTGTAAAGATAATTTTGAAAATAGATTTCCTGCATAATGAGGTTATATTATTTAATCACAAAATTTGTAGGCAAATCTAAGAGTACTATCATGATTGTGGGTGTTATTGTGCGTGAAAATTGGTGAATACAGTATTACTTGGCTGCATTACCCACCTCCCTCCTCAATTTTTTTTTTCTTTCTTTTTTTTTTTTTAAATTTTCTTTTTTTTTTTTTTTAAATTTTCTTTCTTTTAAATTTTCTTTTCTTTTCTTTTCTTTATTTCTTTTCTTTTTAATTTTCTTTCCTTTTTTTTCTTTTCATTTTGTTTTCATTTTTTTTCTTTCCTTTTTTCTATTCATTACATGTATGTACACAAGTTTCAAGCACATGCATTATTTTTTTCTTTCTTATATAAATATATATATATATACATGTATGTACAGTCTTCTTAAACTTATAGCTATAAGATTTTGAACAATTGTTTTTAGAATCAGAACTCAGTACTGGTGCCCCAACGTTCCAGTAGTTGTTTTGTTTGTTGATGCAGTGCATTTTTTGTCTTCATTTGGTTGTATTTTCCAAGCAGTTTGAATCCAACAATCATCTTCGCTCTCTCATACTGTTCAGTAAAAGATTTTCCGTTGCAAGTCTTCAGTATATTGTAAAACTTTTAACTTCTTCACTGGTTCCTAGAATTGTATCAACCAGTGTTGTTGTTATTTTGTCTGGAAAAAAGGATTATTGATTTATAACATTAAAGAAGACTAATGATAAGACTAATGATTTGTAGATCAAACAGAGTTTTTTTTATATATATTTTATTGTTTAATGTTGATCATCTGGATATGGAATCATTTATATTGGGATATTATGACCAAAAGGCTAGTTTAGCCTATGCATTCTCAGATAATAGACTGGGCCTGTATGCATAATTTATAAAGCTACTTAAGTTAAGATTTGTTCCGAACAGACAGATTTTTCTACATATCCTACAATAAATTAGTACTACAATTGGATTTCTTAACTTAAGTGGTTTATGCATACAGGCCCTTGAGACTCAATACCAATTTGACAAAAAAAATTTTAGATCAATGCTTCATTCCAAACCCAATTCACATGCAGCTGTGCATATATTTGTGTACATGTACTTTAATATAGGGCACACATGGGCACTCGACTAGGATGTAATTGGGCTTGCATGTATTTTCTTGCAATCTCTTGAAAAATCATACATAAACATTTAGAATTAGTAGAAATTAGTGCTTTTAAATTGTGGTTAAAAGTACCCCCATCTTTCCTTATAATACATAACACATTAATGGAACAGTAATTTTGCACACTGCTGAGGCATGTTTTGTTTGATCTTCATCTGCATAATAAAAAAAACAACTTAGGTCCAAATTAAAATATATGTGTGGTTCCAGTTACATTCTCAAAAAAAGATAGGGTTGGTGTATTCACGGAGTCCGATTCTAGTATTATACAGGCCCCTACCGCAAGTTTGCCTTGAATAAATGTTTTGAAACTTATACACAATGCTAATTACCACAAAACACTGTTCAGCTTTGAATTTAAATGGCGTCACTTTTACATGTTATATGGACACATTCTCCATTTATTTATCTTATTGCAAAGTAGATGTAGGAAAAAATAACAAGTATTTTAGAAGATTTTTAAACATGGGTTTTTAAACCATATGTAATAAAATTATGAAAAGATAAGTAGGGGTAAGTTGGCAAAACTGTAATGGCATTTCATGGATAAAACAAGAGAATTCTGAATATCTGACAAAAAGTTTAAAAAAAAAAAGAGCGACCATCCTTAAGTATTAATGTGTTTACGACACTTGGACAAAGACTATAACCATATATCCCCTGTGGTGCAAAGTAGACAAAAAGAACTTCTGACCAATCTCTTAAAACTATCAAGCCTAATGCATATTATATTCCTCTCAATTTTTATTTTAAGATGAAAATAAAATTTGTTTTCAACAGAGTAGATACCTACTAACTTATGAGAAGTATTAGACCACCCAGTTTTACTCCCCATCCATGAAAACAGTCACTGTAATAACCTAAAAAGGAATTAAAATTGACGCAAATTATATATTTTACGAAAGTGTTAAATTGTCAGCCAAAAAATTAGTTTTCTGACTTAAGATTTCGCATAGCATCAAAACCAGTTTAATATCTATAAAACCGGGAAAAAAAAACATGTTTTGATTTTGTTTTAACATTAATTTTTTTCTCAATAATCTATGAGTTATCTCCCATTGAATGACACATTCTTGCTGTTTGTTGTACTAGCCTCCCCCTGAAGGTGAAATCTATCTCAGAATTTACTTTTCAAATGATATATTATTTTATTCATGTTACTGGAAACCAAATATCAGACTGATAAAATAACTTTCTTGGTGCTTTGAATGTAAATATAAATGTTTTTTGTCGTATTTTCATAAAATTTTATGAAGGTTTGACAAAGTAATTGAAAACTAATATTTTAACCTTAAAATTATCTTAGTGAAAACTTTGAAAAAAGTCCATTTATTGCATCTGTTGCAATGAAGGACTGATTTCCAAGTTAAATAAAAATTGATAATTCCCCTTCTCTGATTTTATATACAGCAATAATAACTAATTAACTCATACCCTACACACATTTGTTCCTTCAATTTGAATTTCAAAATTTTGCTGTGGATTCTTCCGATGTGCAATTACTTTAAAGTTTGATAAAAGATTTTGATGTTTGAAAACTTTTTAACCATAATACTGAACCTAAATTTGGACGCCTAAAACAAAGTATGTGAATTGCTATGCCTGGTTTCAGCGACAAAATGTGAAAGGCAAAATTCAAGTGCATTTACATAATCTTTAATCGACAAGTTTATAAATCTATGCAATGGTTCTTACCTTAAAAGACAGCTCCAATGACCATTCTAAACAATCCATACTGACAAGCAGTAATTAATGCTAGCCTGAAAGTAAAATGCTTAGTCAATCAAAATTGTTCAAAACAGAGGCTCTTAAGAGCCTGTGTCGCTCATCTTCATCTTCAACAATAACCACTTCCTGGTAAAAATCATCACGAAAGGGCAATAACTCTATAAAGAGTAAACTGACGATTTCAGTCATGTTGACATATTTGTAGGTCTTGTCCTGTTGATCATTTTTGTTTTTTAAAGTTTCTATCTACATTTGTATCCATTTTACTTTTTTCAAGATAATAGGCAAAAACTAAAAAAACGTGGTAAAAAAACTCCATGAACAGGTGAACTTAAGATTTAATCCAAGGCAGCTTTTTTGTAAATTTTGACTTGCTGATGAATGGTAAAAATCGTCATTGAAGATCAATAACTCCAATAACTAGTCCTCAGAAGATTTCAGTCATTTGACTTTTGTGCATATCTTGTCTTGCTTTTTTTTGTATTAAAATTTCTCTCCATCTATTTTTATTTTCAAAATAATGGATAAAAATGAAAAAAATTGGTAAAACTTTACATTTAAGGGCAATAACTCCTTTAAGAATGTCTGACAGTTTGACGTAATTGTACAGCAGGTAGATCTCAACATTCTGAACATTAATTCTTCATTTTCGTGGATTGAGGAACAATTGTATTTTTGTGGGTTTTGATAAAGTTGGCATACAAGCCTATACTATAGAAAATTTGTACTACATTGAACATTTACATATGTTGGTCACTTATATATCCACGAAAATTGGTATCCAAGAATGATAATGAATCCAGAGTATATGAAAATAGGTTATATATGACATAAACTGTTAACACAGATATGTCTCGCCTATTTGTTATTTTGATAATGCAAATGATGAAATTAAAATAGCAATACATTAACATGTAAGTTATGCAAATATTCAAAGTCAATGAACCATGACTGAACGTACAGGGCTAAACAATCTCCATGGAAATGAGATGTGCCAATGTTAATACAACTGCAAACCAAATACCATTGACTTTTCAAGTCGTTCCCTTTAAACAAACCTAAACACAAACATTAACTTGTAAAAGTTTCAAAGTCAATGAACCATAATTAGGGGGTGGGGTTATATAATCTCCATGGAAATGAAACTTGCAAATGCCAATACATTTGTATACCGAATATCATTGACTTAACATAAGTGGTTAATCTTAAACTGCCGGTATGGGCTTTGCTCATTGTTGAAGGCCGTACGGTGACCTATAGTTGTTAATTTCTGTGTCATTTTGGTCTCTTGTGGACAGTTGTCTCATTGGCAATCATACCACATCTTCTTTTTTATAACTAATCACAAACTTATACATGTAAACTAAGCAAAAGTTTCAAAGTCAATAGACCATGACTGAGGGGTAGGAACCAAATATTCTCCATGGAAATGAGATATGCCAATGCTTATACAACTGCATACCAAATATCATTGACCTACCACTAGTGGTTCCCCATAAACTGACCTAATCACAAACTAATACATGAAAACTAAGCAAAAGTTTCAAAGTCAATAGGCCATGAATGAGGGGCGGGGCCAAATAATCTCCATGGAAATGAGATATGCCAATGCTTATACAACTGCATACCAAATATCATTGACCTACCACTAGTGGTTCCCCATAAACTGACCTAATCACAAACTAATACATGTAAACTAAGCAAAGTTTCAAAGTCTATAGACCTTGACTGAGGGGGCAGGGCCAAATAATCTCCATGGTAATGAGATGTGCCAATGCTAATACAACTTCATACCAAATATCATTGACCTACCACTAGTGGTTCACCATGAACTAGACCTAATCACAAACTAATACATTGTTGATGCTGCCGCCTTCGCCGGAAACAGCATACCTATGTCTCGCTTTTTGACTCCGTCAAGGCGCGACAAAAATGAGTAACAGAAGATGTGTTGTATACATCAATGTGACAACATCCAAACAACACAAAAATATGACATCCACAGAATTAATTTAAATCTTTAAAACATTTGGTCAAATTTTGGTACTGATATGAAAAAAACTTCTGACCTCTTACATCTTCAAGCATAGAGCCTATTTTATTTCCTATAAACTTATTTTATGATGAAAATAAAACTTGTTTAAATAGAGGAATTATATACCTACTTAAATATTAGAAATATTATACCACCAAGTCTTACTTCCATCCATGAAAATGCTGAAATCACCTAAAAGGAATTAAAATTGACATAAATTATACATTTTACAAATCTTGTTGAAATTGCCAGCCTAAAATTTTCAATGAATGAAACAGTCTTGCCGTTTGTTGTACTAGTCTCCCCTTGAAGGAAAAATTCTCTCTGAATTTTACTTTTCGTGATTTAAAGGCTTTATTCATGTTCCTGGAAACCATATATTGAATTGATAAATTCATTTTTTTTTGTGTGTTGTAAATGTGGAAAATAAGAAAACGGATGTTGCCTTCTGTACTTTTATCACATATTTTTAGAGAATATACAGAAATTGTATTGCCTAATTGTACTTACATTATTTCTTTAATGGCCACACATCAGACTTGGATTGGAAGATGATCAATGTAATAATCTTCCTTGGAGCTGCTGTCCTTGCTTCTTTATTTTTTTCATGGCAGAGCCTCAGAGTTAGTTGAAGATCTATGTTACCATCTTCCTTGGAACTGCTATCCCTGCTGCTTTATTTTGTTTTTTCACTCTGCATGTAGATGGAAATCAGATAGTTATTGTATATATGTACCACTCAGAAATAACCTAAAAAAGAATTAAAATTGACATAAATTATACATTTAACAAATCTTGTTGAAATTGCCAGCCTAAAATTTTCAATGAGTAATCTCCCAATGAATGAAACAGTCTTGCTGTTTTTTGTATTAGTCTCCCCTTGAAGGAAAAATTCTCTCTGAATTTTACTTTTCGTGATTTAAAAGCTTTATTCATGTTCCTGGAAACCATATATTGAATTGATAAATTCATTTTTTTTGTGTGTTGTAAATGTGGAAAATAAGAAAACGGATGTTGCCTTCTGTACTTTTATCACATATTTTTAGAGAATATACAGAAATTGTATTGCCTAATTGTACTTACATTATTTCTTTAATGGCCACACATCAGACTTGGATTGGAAGATGATCAATGTAATAATCTTCCTTGGAGCTGCTGTCCTTGCTTCTTTATTTTTTTCATTGCAGAGCCTCAGAGTTAATTGAAGATCTATGTTACCATCTTCCTTGGAACTGCTATCCCTGCTGCTTTATTTTGTTTTTTCACTCTGCATGTAGATGGAAATCAGATAGTTATTGTATATATGTACTACTCAGAAATAACCTAAAAAAGAATTAAAATTGACATAAATTATACATTTTACAAATCTTGTTGAAATTGCCAGCCTAAAAATTTCAATGAGTAATCTCCCAATGAATGAAACAGTCTTGCCGTTTGTTGTACTAGTCTCCCCTTGAAGGAAACATTCTCTCTGAATTTTACTTTTCGTGATTTGAAAGCTTTATTGGCTTCAGACCACAATTAATTCCCCTTGTTCGTGGTCTAGGAATATAGTTCCCAATTATTATATGGGGTATTTCTTCCTAAGTATTCTGACTACTGTTTTCTTTGAAATGTTTACTATTTAAGTGGTCCTATCAGTTGCATATATATTGAAATAAGTAAAACGTGGAAAAAATTTATTGTTGAAAGTGAAAGTAGTGATTTGGCCAAAATGAAAGTAGGGTAGAAATAAGCCTTCGTCATTTATTCAAGATTCAAATCCTACCATTGGCATGTTAATATGGCTCTCAAAAGAAAAAGCACTAATGGATTGTCCTGGGACAAGCATATTTTATTCAAATAATAATGGTCTATAAGCAGTTAAATTTATTTCATGTTTGAAGCGGTGCAATTTTTTTAATTGAATTTAACTTTTACCAAAAAATGCATTGTAACCAATGGGAAGAATAATTGTGGTCTGAGGCCTAGGAGATGAGTTTGGACAAAACACAATTATTGTGAATAAAAGGTCTTACAGGTACAAAATGATCTTTGTCAGATTACCTTTCAAGAAAGAAAATAGAAATTACTCAAAATTTATCAAAATAAGACATTTTGACCATATTTGGGCATATAAGGCAGGATTGGCATTTTTTACAGTTAACATGATTTCTAATGAAAATTATAGAAAAAAAATTGTGAGAATGCACCACATTACTTCATTGAATCTATGAGGGTACCTTATAATTGCAATTTCAATAAGTTATTCCAAAATTGGTTTGATCCTGGGACATAACATGACATACAAACACATTTAAAAATATGTAAAGTAAAATTTCTTAAAAGTTCAAAAGTGTCAATTCTAAATTACTTTTAGTTTTTTAGAAGTAAATAACCAATAGAGAGGATGGAAAGATGAAAATAAATCAACTTCTCAGTGTTAATTTACCCACAATTATCATTATTGACCAATTCTGACTTAAGAACCAGAGAGATATAAATATGAAAAAAACTGGCACATAAGTGGCAGTTTGCTTTAACAGTTGTCTCATTACAACTAAATACAAGTTATGTTTACTGGATCAAGGCATATTTTGGTAAAAAATTACTAAACAAATATTTTCTGAATAAAATTTTGACTGAATTCTTAAAACTTTGCAAAACGCATGTTCCGCAGACAGATATGCTAATATAAAAACATTCCAAACTTTTTTAATAATTGTCAGAATTTAATCAAATTTGGCATTTATACTACTTAGATATCGTGCTAAGCAATTGTAAAGTTTCATAAGAATACTATAATTTTTTTAGGTCTAATAGGCTTCAGACCACAATTAATTCCCTTTGTTCGTGGTCTTAAAATATAGTTCCCAATTATTATATGGGGTATTTCTTCCTAAGTATACTGACTACTGCTTTCTTTGAAATGTTTACTATTTAAGTGGTCCTATCAGTTGCATTTATATTGAAATAAGTAAAACATGTGGAAAAAATTTATTGTTGAAAGTGAAAGAAGTGATTTGGCCAAAATGAAAGTAGGGTAGAAATTAGCCTTCATCATTTATTCAAGATTCAAATCCTACCATTGGCATGTTAATATGGCTCTCAAAAGAAAAAGCACTGATGGATTGTCCTGGGACAAGCATATTTTATTCAAATAATAATGGTCTATAAGCAATTAAATTTATTTCATGTTTGAAGCGGTGCAATTTTTTTAATTCAATTTAACTTTTACCAAAAAATGCATTTTAACCAATGGGAAGAATAATTGTGGTCTGAGGCCTATTCATGTTCCTGGAAACCATATATTGAATTGATAAATTCTTTTTTTTTGTGTTGTAAATGTGGAAAATAAGAAAAAAAGAAAATGGATGTTGCCTTCTGTACTTTTATCACATATTTAAAAAAAATATACAGAAATTGTATTGCCTAATTGTACTTACATTATTTCTTTATTGGCCACACATCAGACTTGGATTGGAAGATGATCAATGTAATAATCTTCCTTGGAGCTGCTGTCCTTGCTTCTTCATTTTTTTCATGGCAGAGCCTCAGAGTTAGTTGAAGATCTATGTTACCATCTTCCTTGGAACTGCTATCCCTGCTGCTTTATTTTGTTTTTTCACTCTGCATGTAGATGGAAATCAGATAGTTATTGTATATATGTACCACTCAGAAACGTGTCCATCCCCCAAACGTGACTAATTCCCCCAAACGTGTTCATATGACGTCAATGAACTGCAAAATATGACTTGTTGCAAAACGTGTTCTATTTATGAACGCCCAACGTATCCAGTCTATATGGAACCAAAGGGTTCTTTTAAAAAGCCCAGAAACAACTTCTGCAGGAAGCCTGTAGTGCAAAACCCTCATACATTATAAAGATATTTAGGCATCACCGGAGTATATTAGTACAAAATAATTCACAAAGTAAACGATGATTTACACTGTACAAAACTAGTTAATTGCGTTTTCTGTGTAATTGTTTGCTCTAAATATGCTTGAAATATTTGCCACTGGCATTAAGCAATCAACAGTCAATAGTTAAATTAAGCTTGCAATAATGCTTAATATAAACAACCGGCGTTGAACAAATTAATGCTGATAAATGACCACTGTATTAACAGTGAAGCACTGGGAAAACATGCAATACAAGTTGTATTAGATTTCTGAATCATGAAGTACCTCCAACTGTAATTTAAAACAATGACAATTCTATTGATAAAAAATTAATAAAACCGCTGTAAGTAAAAATAGCTTATTTTGTCATCCTTTTTCTTACACTGTGTCTGTTTATTTGAGAGCAGAAGTCCCTGTGCACATTGTACCATATCTTGGATATTTGTCTATGCGGATTACTATATCTTTCCTCCAGATGTCCTTAGATAGCTGCTTCGATTTATTTTTAAAATCCAACCCAGACCCGACGTCTTCTATCGTGTCCCCATCATTGTATTGCCGTAAACTTCACAGGAGACATATAAGCATATAAACTGGACACGTTTTGGCGAATAACTATTATTGGACACGTTTGGGGGAGTGAAATGGGTCACGTTTGGGCGATTTAAGATTCTAAGGACACGTTTGGGGGAATCGGACATGTTTGGGGGGATGGAAACGTTTGGGAGTGTTACATATATATCATTTCTTCAACTACTCTTAAATATGTTCACCAAAGTTAAACTGAATCTTGAACAGTTTGTACATTTACAATTTAACTTTTTTAAATATTACTTTTGCACATATGCAGTTTTAGTTATTAATTCTACAGGTCTTTGAAGCATTTCATATTAGTGTTGATATATCAAAGGACAGATGAGCATCTCACATCATCCTTTGGGCTCTCAGTTAATTCTCATCTGAGTTTTTGGACATTTAAAAATTTTATTGTCTGGATTTATAAACCAAATTATTTTTATTCCTCCAAGTATTCTGTTGTCTGGTCACTATCTTCAGTTCCAACTTGTTTTGCTGCCATATCTAAAGCTATAGGGAGCCATGCTGTGTTCCTTTGAATTGAAAGGTGTGTCACGGTCTTTGAAGTTTGCTCCTTATGAATGGCTAATAAACTTTAGGCCACAAACGGTCAAAATTTTTACACAGATGAGATGACTCAAAAAAAAAAAAAAAAAATCAACTTTTTCGACAAATTGCACAGACTGTAAGCGTACATGATTTTACTTCTTTCAGTCTTTCTTACATCACAGAGTACTAGAATGTCCTACCACAGAGTAGGTTACCTATCGAAAAGTTCTATACTCTGGAGTCAATTCGGTAACATGAAAATAGATTATAACAATACATTTTTATTAAAGAATGTATCTTTAGAATATTAATTTGAAAGCTATAAATATTAAACCCAGTTGTGATTAAAAAACCAAGCAATTTTCCGAGGGGAAACTGATTTTATCATTACCTAACAAGGTTTAACCTAACTCATCTTCATCTTCTATGTACAATGGAACTATCTTCAAGCTGTACCACTGAAACTTCTCAGGCCTGCATTTATAACAAAAACAAAAATTATAAATGAGTGATGTTTTGGATAACTTTTGGCACAAATAATTTACCGTTAATTCAGAAACGCTATTGCGAAGTTTTATTAATCTGAATAATGCAACAGGTTGAGTATTGCAATAATAAGAAACTCCAATTCCGATATCTGTATGAAGAATTTCCTGAAATTCAATAAAATAATCTTACTTTTAGTCAATAATGTAAAAATCGCAATAATAAATGAACACAATAATTTCTGAATTGACAGTAGTTTGCTTTGGTAAGAGAAACACAAAAGTATGAATTTGTAATGTGTATAGATTGTAGGATATCTTTATATATATAACTGCTGGTATATCTTTATTTGACTTCAGTATTGAAGACTTTTTAATAATATAATCATTATATCGAAATTAATGTACGTGTCAAATTATCAGAAGTTGGTGGCTTACCAAAACAATCTGATGTATACATTCATGTAGATATCCAAATTGACAATCGGAAACTTTACTTTCGTTCAGGTGAGACTATTAGAGAAAGGGTTTCCAAATTGTCAATCTTAAAGAGACTATTTCCTGTTATAATTAATTCAGAAATTAATGTGATGTATGTTTTAATTCAAATCCTAAATTGGATTACAAGTATACTTTCTTTTAAAAAATATATTTCATTAGAGTATAAATTTGAAAAAGAAATTTTGGACTAATTTGCAATAAACTTTCAAGCTGTTTCTCCAGGAAAAACTCATTTTTTTACCTTACAACTATTAACAGTTTAAGTACAATTCTAATGACAAAATACCTACATCATCATCTAGACATCAAGGCATCTACAATTAAATCATCTCCAGGTGTAGAACTGTACTTTCTTCTTCTTCTCTCTGGGCTCCCGTCTATATCCTAGGGCTGGTATCTGAAACAAAAACAAAATAAGTTCAAAAATATTGAACCAAATATAAAACTCAAAAAATTTGCTACTATAATTTTTTTCTTTCAAAATATCTATAAAAAAAAACTGGCATTAATGGCAGCCATCATCATTGATCAATTGCTCTATTGGACTGTATATCATTAACTTATTTTCATTTTAAATCTATATTTCAATCAGTAATGAAGACGGTTTAATGATATAATTTTCCGAAATTAACGTGCGTGTCAAATTATCAGAAGTTGGTGGCTAAACAAAACAATCTGATGTATACATTTTGAACAGAAATGATTAAAATTCAACTGAATTTCAAACAAAAAATCGACTAAATATGTAGATATCCAAATTGACAATCAGAAACTTTACTTTCGTTCAGGTGAGAATATTAGACAAAGGGTTTCTAAATTGTCAATGTTAAGAGACTATTTGCTGTTATAATGAATTCAGAAATTAATGTGATGCATGTTTTAATTCAAATTCTCAATTGGAGTACAAGTATACTTTTTTCATTAGAGTATAAATTTGAAAAAGAAATTTAGGACTAATTTGTAATAAATTTTCAAGCTGTTTCTCCAGGGAAAACTGATTTTATTACCTTACAACTATTAACAGTTCAAGTAAAATTGTAGTGACAAAATACCTACGTCTTCATCTAGGCATCAAGGCATCTACAATTAAATCATCTCCAGGTCTAGGACTGTATTTTCTTCCTCTTCTTTGTAGGCTCCCGTCTATCTGTAATACATATTCAAATTATTTTAATATCTATCAGACAACTATTAATAAAAAAAAAAAAAATATACTTACTTTCCGATGCATATATTACCTGTCCTGACGTAAATATCCCGGGGCTGGTATCTGAAACAAAACCAAAATAAGTTCAAAATATTGAACCAAATATAAAACTTAAAAATTTGCGACTTTAATTTTTTTTCTTCAAAATATCTATAAAGAAAAACTGGCATTAATAGCAGCCATCATCATTGGTCAATTGCTCTTTTTGACTGTATATCATTAACTTATTTTCATTTTAAATCTATATTTCAATCAGTAATGAAGACGGTTTAATGATATAATCATTATTTCCGAAATTAATGTGCGTGTCAAATTATCAGAATATGGTGGCTAACCAAAACAATCTGATGTGTACATTTTGAACAGAAATGATTAAAATTCAACTGAATTTCAAACAATGTAAATCAAGTCATATTTTCCAAATTACTTTAAAAAAATCGACTAAATATGTAGATATCCAAATTGACAATCGGAAACTTTACTTTCGTTCAGGTGAGACTATTAGATAAAGGGTTTCCAAATTGTCAATGTTAAGAGACTATTTGCTGTTATAATTAATTCAGAAATTAATGTGATGCATGTTTTAATTCAAATCCTAAATCGGATCACAAGTATACTTTCTTATTAAAATATATTTCATTAGAGTATAAATTTGAAAAGAAATTTTGGACTAATTTGTAATAAATTTTCAAGCTGTTTCTCCAGGAAAACTGATTTTATTACCTTACAACTATTAACAGTTTAAGTAAAATTGTAATGACAAAATACTTACGTCTTCATCTAGGCATCAAGGCATCTACAATTAAATCATCTCCAGGTCTAGGACTGTACTTTCTTCCTCTTCTCTGTAGGCTCCCGTCTATCTGTAATACATATTCAAATTATTTTAATATCTATCAGACAACTATTAATAAAAAAAAAAAATATACTTACTTTCCGATGCATATATTACCTGTCCTGACGTAAATATCCGGGGCTGGTATCTGAAACAAAACCAAAATAAGTTCAAAAATATTGAACCAAATATAAAACTTAAAAATTTGCGACTTTAATTTTTTTCTTTCAAAATATCTATAAAGAAAACTGGCATTAATAGCAGCCATCATCATTGGTCAATTGCTCTTTTTGACTGTATATCATTAACTTATTTTCATTTTAAATCTATATTTCAATCAGTAATGAAGACGGTTTAATGATATAATCATTATTTCCGAAATTAATGTGCGTGTCAAATTATCAGAATATGGTGGCTAACCAAAACAATCTGATGTGTACATTTTGAACAGAAATGATTAAAATTCAACTGAATTTCAAACAATGTAAATCAAGTCATATTTTCCAAATTACTTTAAAAAAATCGACTAAATATGTAGATATCCAAATTGACAATCGGAAACTTTACTTTCGTTCAGGTGAGACTATTAGACAAAGGGTTTCCAAATTGTCAATGTTAAGAGACTATTTGCTGTTATAATTAATTCAGAAATTAATGTGATGCATGTTTTAATTCAAATCCTAAATCGGATCACAAGTATACTTTCTTATTAAAATATATTTCATTAGAGTATAAATTTGAAAAAGAAATTTTGGACTAATTTGTAATAAATTTTCAAGCTGTTTCTCCAGGGAAAACTGATTTTATTACCTTACAACTATTAACAGTTTAAGTAAAATTGTAATGACAAAATACTTACGTCTTCATCTAGGCATCAAGGCATCTACAATTAAATCATCTCCAGGTCTAGGACTGTACTTTCTTCCTCTTCTCTGTAGGCTCCCGTCTATCTGTAATACATATTCAAATTATTTTAATATCTATCAGACAACTATTAATAAAAAAAAAAATATATACTTACTTTCCGATGCATATATTACCTGTCCTGACGTAAATATCCCGGGCTGGTATCTGAAACAAAACCAAAATAAGTTCAAAAATATTGAACCAAATATAAAACTTAAAAAATTTGCGACTTTAATTTTTTTTCTTTCAAAATATCTATAAAGAAAAACTGGCATTAATAGCAGCCATCATCATTGGTCAATTGCTCTTTTTGACTGTATATCATTAACTTATTTTCATTTTAAATCTATATTTCAATCAGTAATGAAGACGGTTTAATGATATAATCATTATTTCCGAAATTAATGTGCGTGTCAAATTATCAGAATATGGTGGCTAACCAAAACAATCTGATGTGTACATTTTGAACAGAAATGATTAAAATTCAACTGAATTTCAAACAATGTAAATCAAGTCATATTTTCCAAATTACTTTAAAAAAATCGACTAAATATGTAGATATCCAAATTGACAATCGGAAACTTTACTTTCGTTCAGGTGAGACTATTAGACAAAGGGTTTCCAAATTGTCAATGTTAAGAGACTATTTGCTGTTATAATTAATTCAGAAATTAATGTGATGCATGTTTTAATTCAAATCCTAAATCGGATCACAAGTATACTTTCTTATTAAAATATATTTCATTAGAGTATAAATTTGAAAAGAAATTTTGGACTAATTTGTAATAAATTTTCAAGCTGTTTCTCCAGGAAAACTGATTTTATTACCTTACAACTATTAACAGTTTAAGTAAAATTGTAATGACAAAATACTTACGTCTTCATCTAGGCATCAAGGCATCTACAATTAAATCATCTCCAGGTCTAGGACTGTACTTTCTTCCTCTTCTCTGTAGGCTCCGTCTATCTGTAATACATATTCAAATTATTTTAATATCTATCAGACAACTATTAATAAAAAAAAAAAATATACTTACTTTCCGATGCATATATTACCTGTCCTGACGTAAATATCCCGGGGCTGGTATCTGAAACAAAACCAAAATAAGTTCAAAAATATTGAACCAAATATAAAACTTAAAAAATTTGCGACTTTAATTTTTTTTTCTTTCAAAATATCTATAAAGAAAAACTGGCATTAATAGCAGCCATCATCATTGGTCAATTGCTCTTTTTGACTGTATATCATTAACTTATTTTCATTTTAAATCTATATTTCAATCAGTAATGAAGACGGTTTAATGATATAATCATTATTTCCGAAATTAATGTGCGTGTCAAATTATCAGAATATGGTGGCTAACCAAAACAATCTGATGTGTACATTTTGAACAGAAATGATTAAAATTCAACTGAATTTCAAACAATGTAAATCAAGTCATATTTTCCAAATTACTTTAAAAAAATCGACTAAATATGTAGATATCCAAATTGACAATCGGAAACTTTACTTTCGTTCAGGTGAGACTATTAGATAAAGGGTTTCCAAATTGTCAATGTTAAGAGACTATTTGCTGTTATAATTAATTCAGAAATTAATGTGATGCATGTTTTAATTCAAATCCTAAATCGGATCACAAGTATACTTTCTTATTAAAATATATTTCATTAGAGTATAAATTTGAAAAGAAATTTTGGACTAATTTGTAATAAATTTTCAAGCTGTTTCTCCAGGAAAACTGATTTTATTACCTTACAACTATTAACAGTTTAAGTAAAATTGTAATGACAAAATACTTACGTCTTCATCTAGGCATCAAGGCATCTACAATTAAATCATCTCCAGGTCTAGGACTGTACTTTCTTCCTCTTCTCTGTAGGCTCCGTCTATCTGTAATACATATTCAAATTATTTTAATATCTATCAGACAACTATTAATAAAAAAAAAAAATATACTTACTTTCCGATGCATATATTACCTGTCCTGACGTAAATATCCCGGGCTGGTATCTGAAACAAAACCAAAATAAGTTCAAAAATATTGAACCAAATATAAAACTTAAAAATTTGCGACTTTAATTTTTTTTCTTTCAAAATATCTATAAAGAAAAACTGGCATTAATAGCAGCCATCATCATTGGTCAATTGCTCTTTTGACTGTATATCATTAACTTATTTTCATTTTAAATCTATATTTCAATCAGTAATGAAGACGGTTTAATGATATAATCATTATTTCGAAATTAATGTGCGTGTCAAATTATCAGAATATGGTGGCTAACCAAAACAATCTGATGTGTACATTTTGAACAGAAATGATTAAAATTCAACTGAATTTCAAACAATGTAAATCAAGTCATATTTTCCAAATTACTTTAAAAAAATCGACTAAATATGTAGATATCCAAATTGACAATCGGAAACTTTACTTTCGTTCAGGTGAGACTATTAGATAAAGGGTTTCCAAATTGTCAATGTTAAGAGACTATTTGCTGTTATAATTAATTCAGAAATTAATGTGATGCATGTTTTAATTCAAATCCTAAATCGGATCACAAGTATACTTTCTTATTAAAATATATTTCATTAGAGTATAAATTTGAAAAGAAATTTTGGACTAATTTGTAATAAATTTTCAAGCTGTTTCTCCAGGAAAACTGATTTTATTACCTTACAACTATTAACAGTTTAAGTAAAATTGTAATGACAAAATACTTACGTCTTCATCTAGGCATCAAGGCATCTACAATTAAATCATCTCCAGGTCTAGGACTGTACTTTCTTCCTCTTCTCTGTAGGCTCCCGTCTATCTGTAATACATATTCAAATTATTTTAATATCTATCAGACAACTATTAATAAAAAAAAAAAATATACTTACTTTCCGATGCATATATTACCTGTCCTGACGTAAATATCCCGGGCTGGTATCTGAAACAAAACCAAAATAAGTTCAAAAATATTGAACCAAATATAAAACTTAAAAATTTGCGACTTTAATTTTTTTTCTTTCAAAATATCTATAAAGAAAAACTGGCATTAATAGCAGCCATCATCATTGGTCAATTGCTCTTTTTGACTGTATATCATTAACTTATTTTCATTTTAAATCTATATTT
The DNA here is from genome assembly GCA_017311375.1 of Mytilus coruscus. NCBI lineage: Eukaryota > Metazoa > Mollusca > Bivalvia > Mytilida > Mytilidae > Mytilus > Mytilus coruscus. The sequence continues at coordinate 68,043,613 of CM029601.1, forward strand.
CAATCAGTAATGAAGACGGTTTAATGATATAATCATTATTTCCGAAATTAATGTGCGTGTCAAATTATCAGAATATGGTGGCTAACCAAAACAATCTGATGTGTACATTTTGAACAGAAATGATTAAAATTCAACTGAATTTCAAACAATGTAAATCAAGTCATATTTTCCAAATTACTTTAAAAAAATCGACTAAATATGTAGATATCCAAATTGACAATCGGAAACTTTACTTTCGTTCAGGTGAGACTATTAGACAAAGGGTTTCCAAATTGTCAATGTTAAGAGACTATTTGCTGTTATAATTAATTCAGAAATTAATGTGATGCATGTTTTAATTCAAATCCTAAATCGGATCACAAGTATACTTTCTTATTAAAATATATTTCATTAGAGTATAAATTTGAAAAAGAAATTTTGGACTAATTTGTAATAAATTTTCAAGCTGTTTCTCCAGGGAAAACTGATTTTATTACCTTACAACTATTAACAGTTTAAGTAAAATTGTAATGACAAAATACTTACGTCTTCATCTAGGCATCAAGGCATCTACAATTAAATCATCTCCAGGTCTAGGACTGTACTTTCTTCCTCTTCTCTGTAGGCTCCCGTCTATCTGTAATACATATTCAAATTATTTTAATATCTATCAGACAACTATTAATAAAAAAAAATATACTTACTTTCCGATGCATATATTACCTGTCCTGACGTAAATATCCCGGGGCTGGTATCTGAAACAAAACCAAAATAAGTTCAAAAATATTGAACCAAATATAAAACTTAAAAAATTTGCGACTTTAATTTTTTTTTCTTTCAAAATATCTATAAAGAAAAACTGGCATTAATAGCAGCCATCATCATTGGTCAATTGCTCTTTTTGACTGTATATCATTAACTTATTTTCATTTTAAATCTATATTTCAATCAGTAATGAAGACGGTTTAATGATATAATCATTATTTCCAAATTAATGTGCGTGTCAAATTATCAGAATATGGTGGCTAACCAAAACAATCTGATGTGTACATTTTGAACAGAAATGATTAAAATTCAACTGAATTTCAAACAATGTAAATCAAGTCATATTTTCCAAATTACTTTAAAAAAATCGACTAAATATGTAGATATCCAAATTGACAATCGGAAACTTTACTTTCGTTCAGGTGAGACTATTAGATAAAGGGTTTCCAAATTGTCAATGTTAAGAGACTATTTGCTGTTATAATTAATTCAGAAATTAATGTGATGCATGTTTTAATTCAAATCCTAAATCGGATCACAAGTATACTTTCTTATTAAAATATATTTCATTAGAGTATAAATTTGAAAAGAAATTTTGGACTAATTTGTAATAAATTTTCAAGCTGTTTCTCCAGGGAAAACTGATTTTATTACCTTACAACTATTAACAGTTTAAGTAAAATTGTAATGACAAAATACTTACGTCTTCATCTAGGCATCAAGGCATCTACAATTAAATCATCTCCAGGTCTAGGACTGTACTTTCTTCCTCTTCTCTGTAGGCTCCCGTCTATCTGTAATACATATTCAAATTATTTTAATATCTATCAGACAACTATTAATAAAAAAAAAAATATATACTTACTTTCCGATGCATATATTACCTGTCCTGACGTAAATATCCCGGGCTGGTATCTGAAACAAAACCAAAATAAGTTCAAAAATATTGAACCAAATATAAAACTTAAAAAATTTGCGACTTTAATTTTTTTTCTTTCAAAATATCTATAAAGAAAAACTGGCATTAATAGCAGCCATCATCATTGGTCAATTGCTCTTTTGACTGTATATCATTAACTTATTTTCATTTTAAATCTATATTTCAATCAGTAATGAAGACGGTTTAATGATATAATCATTATTTCCAAATTAATGTGCGTGTCAAATTATCAGAATATGGTGGCTAACCAAAACAATCTGATGTGTACATTTTGAACAGAAATGATTAAAATTCAACTGAATTTCAAACAATGTAAATCAAGTCATATTTTCCAAATTACTTTAAAAAAATCGACTAAATATGTAGATATCCAAATTGACAATCGGAAACTTTACTTTCGTTCAGGTGAGACTATTAGATAAAGGGTTTCCAAATTGTCAATGTTAAGAGACTATTTGCTGTTATAATTAATTCAGAAATTAATGTGATGCATGTTTTAATTCAAATCCTAAATCGGATCACAAGTATACTTTCTTATTAAAATATATTTCATTAGAGTATAAATTTGAAAAGAAATTTTGGACTAATTTGTAATAAATTTTCAAGCTGTTTCTCCAGGAAAACTGATTTTATTACCTTACAACTATTAACAGTTTAAGTAAAATTGTAATGACAAAATACTTACGTCTTCATCTAGGCATCAAGGCATCTACAATTAAATCATCTCCAGGTCTAGGACTGTACTTTCTTCCTCTTCTCTGTAGGCTCCCGTCTATCTGTAATACATATTCAAATTATTTTAATATCTATCAGACAACTATTAATAAAAAAAAAAATATACTTACTTTCCGATGCATATATTACCTGTCCTGACGTAAATATCCCGGGCTGGTATCTGAAACAAAACCAAAATAAGTTCAAAAATATTGAACCAAATATAAAACTTAAAAATTTGCGACTTTAATTTTTTTTCTTTCAAAATATCTATAAAGAAAAACTGGCATTAATAGCAGCCATCATCATTGGTCAATTGCTCTTTTTGACTGTATATCATTAACTTATTTTCATTTTAAATCTATATTTCAATCAGTAATGAAGACGGTTTAATGATATAATCATTATTTCCGAAATTAATGTGCGTGTCAAATTATCAGAATATGGTGGCTAACCAAAACAATCTGATGTGTACATTTTGAACAGAAATGATTAAAATTCAACTGAATTTCAAACAATGTAAATCAAGTCATATTTTCCAAATTACTTTAAAAAAATCGACTAAATATGTAGATATCCAAATTGACAATCGGAAACTTTACTTTCGTTCAGGTGAGACTATTAGATAAAGGGTTTCCAAATTGTCAATGTTAAGAGACTATTTGCTGTTATAATTAATTCAGAAATTAATGTGATGCATGTTTTAATTCAAATCCTAAATCGGATCACAAGTATACTTTCTTATTAAAATATATTTCATTAGAGTATAAATTTGAAAAGAAATTTTGGACTAATTTGTAATAAATTTTCAAGCTGTTTCTCCAGGAAAACTGATTTTATTACCTTACAACTATTAACAGTTTAAGTAAAATTGTAATGACAAAATACTTACGTCTTCATCTAGGCATCAAGGCATCTACAATTAAATCATCTCCAGGTCTAGGACTGTACTTTCTTCCTCTTCTCTGTAGGCTCCCGTCTATCTGTAATACATATTCAAATTATTTTAATATCTATCAGACAACTATTAATAAAAAAAAAAAATATACTTACTTTCCGATGCATATATTACCTGTCCTGACGTAAATATCCGGGGCTGGTATCTGAAACAAAACCAAAATAAGTTCAAAAATATTGAACCAAATATAAAACTTAAAAATTTGCGACTTTAATTTTTTTTTTTCAAAATATCTATAAAGAAAAACTGGCATTAATAGCAGCCATCATCATTGGTCAATTGCTCTTTTTGACTGTATATCATTAACTTATTTTCATTTTAAATCTATATTTCAATCAGTAATGAAGACGGTTTAATGATATAATCATTATTTCCGAAATTAATGTGCGTGTCAAATTATCAGAATATGGTGGCTAACCAAAACAATCTGATGTGTACATTTTGAACAGAAATGATTAAAATTCAACTGAATTTCAAACAATGTAAATCAAGTCATATTTTCCAAATTACTTTAAAAATCGACTAAATATGTAGATATCCAAATTGACAATCGGAAACTTTACTTTCGTTCAGGTGAGACTATTAGACAAAGGGTTTCCAAATTGTCAATGTTAAGAGACTATTTGCTGTTATAATTAATTCAGAAATTAATGTGATGCATGTTTTAATTCAAATCCTAAATCGGATCACAAGTATACTTTCTTATTAAAATATATTTCATTAGAGTATAAATTTGAAAAGAAATTTTGGACTAATTTGTAATAAATTTTCAAGCTGTTTCTCCAGGGAAAACTGATTTTATTACCTTACAACTATTAACAGTTTAAGTAAAATTGTAATGACAAAATACTTACGTCTTCATCTAGGCATCAAGGCATCTACAATTAAATCATCTCCAGGTCTAGGACTGTACTTTCTTCCTCTTCTCTGTAGGCTCCCGTCTATCTGTAATACATATTCAAATTATTTTAATATCTATCAGACAACTATTAATAAAAAAAAAAAAATATACTTACTTTCCGATGCATATATTACCTGTCCTGACGTAAATATCCCGGGGCTGGTATCTGAAACAAAACCAAAATAAGTTCAAAAATATTGAACCAAATATAAAACTTAAAAAATTTGCGACTTTAATTTTTTTTTCTTTCAAAATATCTATAAAGAAAAACTGGCATTAATAGCAGCCATCATCATTGGTCAATTGCTCTTTTTGACTGTATATCATTAACTTATTTTCATTTTAAATCTATATTTCAATCAGTAATGAAGACGGTTTAATGATATAATCATTATTTCCGAAATTAATGTGCGTGTCAAATTATCAGAATATGGTGGCTAACCAAAACAATCTGATGTGTACATTTTGAACAGAAATGATTAAAATTCAACTGAATTTCAAACAATGTAAATCAAGTCATATTTTCCAAATTACTTTAAAAAAATCGACTAAATATGTAGATATCCAAATTGACAATCGGAAACTTTACTTTCGTTCAGGTGAGACTATTAGATAAAGGGTTTCCAAATTGTCAATGTTAAGAGACTATTTGCTGTTATAATTAATTCAGAAATTAATGTGATGCATGTTTTAATTCAAATCCTAAATCGGATCACAAGTATACTTTCTTATTAAAATATATTTCATTAGAGTATAAATTTGAAAAAGAAATTTTGGACTAATTTGTAATAAATTTTCAAGCTGTTTCTCCAGGGAAAACTGATTTTATTACCTTACAACTATTAACAGTTTAAGTAAAATTGTAATGACAAAATACCTACGTCTTCATCTAGGCATCAAGGCATCTACAATTAAATCATCTCCAGGTCTAGGACTGTACTTTCTTCCTCTTCTCTGTAGGCTCCCGTCTATCTGTAATACATATTCAAATTATTTTAATATCTATCAGACAACTATTAATAAAAAAAAAAAATATACTTACTTTCCGATGCATATATTACCTGTCCTGACGTAAATATCCGGGGCTGGTATCTGAAACAAAACCAAAATAAGTTCAAAATATTGAACCAAATATAAAACTTAAAAATTTGCGACTTTAATTTTTTTTTTTTCAAAATATCTATAAAGAAAAACTGGCATTAATAGCAGCCATCATCATTGGTCAATTGCTCTTTTTGACTGTATATCATTAACTTATTTTCATTTTAAATCTATATTTCAATCAGTAATGAAGACGGTTTAATGATATAATCATTATTTCCGAAATTAATGTGCGTGTCAAATTATCAGAATATGGTGGCTAACCAAAACAATCTGATGTGTACATTTTGAACAGAAATGATTAAAATTCAACTGAATTTCAAACAATGTAAATCAAGTCATATTTTCCAAATTACTTTAAAAAAATCGACTAAATATGTAGATATCCAAATTGACAATCGGAAACTTTACTTTCGTTCAGGTGAGACTATTAGATAAAGGGTTTCCAAATTGTCAATGTTAAGAGACTATTTGCTGTTATAATTAATTCAGAAATTAATGTGATGCATGTTTTAATTCAAATCCTAAATCGGATCACAAGTATACTTTCTTATTAAAATATATTTCATTAGAGTATAAATTTGAAAAGAAATTTTGGACTAATTTGTAATAAATTTTCAAGCTGTTTCTCCAGGGAAAACTGATTTTATTACCTTACAACTATTAACAGTTTAAGTAAAATTGTAATGACAAAATACTTACGTCTTCATCTAGGCATCAAGGCATCTACAATTAAATCATCTCCAGGTCTAGGACTGTACTTTCTTCCTCTTCTCTGTAGGCTCCCGTCTATCTGTAATACATATTCAAATTATTTTAATATCTATCAGACAACTATTAATAAAAAAAAAAAAATATACTTACTTTCCGATGCATATATTACCTGTCCTGACGTAAATATCCCGGGCTGGTATCTGAAACAAAACCAAAATAAGTTCAAAATATTGAACCAAATATAAAACTTAAAAAATTTGCGACTTTAATTTTTTTTTCTTTCAAAATATCTATAAAGAAAAACTGGCATTAATAGCAGCCATCATCATTGGTCAATTGCTCTTTTTGACTGTATATCATTAACTTATTTTCATTTTAAATCTATATTTCAATCAGTAATGAAGACGGTTTAATGATATAATCATTATTTCCGAAATTAATGTGCGTGTCAAATTATCAGAATATGGTGGCTAACCAAAACAATCTGATGTGTACATTTTGAACAGAAATGATTAAAATTCAACTGAATTTCAAACAATGTAAATCAAGTCATATTTTCCAAATTACTTTAAAAAAATCGACTAAATATGTAGATATCCAAATTGACAATCGGAAACTTTACTTTCGTTCAGGTGAGACTATTAGATAAAGGGTTTCCAAATTGTCAATGTTAAGAGACTATTTGCTGTTATAATTAATTCAGAAATTAATGTGATGCATGTTTTAATTCAAATCCTAAATCGGATCACAAGTATACTTTCTTATTAAAATATATTTCATTAGAGTATAAATTTGAAAAGAAATTTTGGACTAATTTGTAATAAATTTTCAAGCTGTTTCTCCAGGAAAACTGATTTTATTATCTTACAACTATTAACAGTTTAAGTAAAATTGTAATGACAAAATACCTACGTCTTCATCTAGGCATCAAGGCATCTACAATTAAATCATCTCCAGGTCTAGGACTGTACTTTCTTCCTCTTCTCTGTAGGCTCCCGTCTATCTGTAATACATATTCAAATTATTTTAATATCTATCAGACAACTATTAATAAAAAAAAAAAAAATATACTTACTTTCCGATGCATATATTACCTGTCCTGACGTAAATATCCCGGGCTGGTATCTGAAACAAAACCAAAATAAGTTCAAAAATATTGAACCAAATATAAAACTTAAAAAATTTGCGACTTTAATTTTTTTTCTTTCAAAATATCTATAAAGAAAAACTGGCATTAATAGCAGCCATCATCATTGGTCAATTGCTCTTTTTGACTGTATATCATTAACTTATTTTCATTTTAAATCTATATTTCAATCAGTAATGAAGACGGTTTAATGATATAATCATTATTTCCGAAATTAATGTGCGTGTCAAATTATCAGAATATGGTGGCTAACCAAAACAATCTGATGTGTACATTTTGAACAGAAATGATTAAAATTCAACTGAATTTCAAACAATGTAAATCAAGTCATATTTTCCAAATTACTTTAAAAAAATCGACTAAATATGTAGATATCCAAATTGACAATCGGAAACTTTACTTTCGTTCAGGTGAGACTATTAGACAAAGGGTTTCCAAATTGTCAATGTTAAGAGACTATTTGCTGTTATAATTAATTCAGAAATTAATGTGATGCATGTTTTAATTCAAATCCTAAATCGGATCACAAGTATACTTTCTTATTAAAATATATTTCATTAGAGTATAAATTTGAAAAGAAATTTTGGACTAATTTGTAATAAATTTTCAAGCTGTTTCTCCAGGAAAACTGATTTTATTACCTTACAACTATTAACAGTTTAAGTAAAATTGTAATGACAAAATACTTACGTCTTCATCTAGGCATCAAGGCATCTACAATTAAATCATCTCCAGGTCTAGGACTGTACTTTCTTCCTCTTCTCTGTAGGCTCCCGTCTATCTGTAATACATATTCAAATTATTTTAATATCTATCAGACAACTATTAATAAAAAAAAAAAATATACTTACTTTCCGATGCATATATTACCTGTCCTGACGTAAATATCCGGGGCTGGTATCTGAAACAAAACCAAAATAAGTTCAAAATATTGAACCAAATATAAAACTTAAAAATTTGCGACTTTAATTTTTTTCTTTCAAAATATCTATAAAGAAAAACTGGCATTAATAGCAGCCATCATCATTGGTCAATTGCTCTTTTGACTGTATATCATTAACTTATTTTCATTTTAAATCTATATTTCAATCAGTAATGAAGACGGTTTAATGATATAATCATTATTTCGAAATTAATGTGCGTGTCAAATTATCAGAATATGGTGGCTAACCAAAACAATCTGATGTGTACATTTTGAACAGAAATGATTAAAATTCAACTGAATTTCAAACAATGTAAATCAAGTCATATTTTCCAAATTACTTTAAAAAAATCGACTAAATATGTAGATATCCAAATTGACAATCGGAAACTTTACTTTCGTTCAGGTGAGACTATTAGACAAAGGGTTTCCAAATTGTCAATGTTAAGAGACTATTTGCTGTTATAATTAATTCAGAAATTAATGTGATGCATGTTTTAATTCAAATCCTAAATCGGATCACAAGTATACTTTCTTATTAAAATATATTTCATTAGAGTATAAATTTGAAAAGAAATTTTGGACTAATTTGTAATAAATTTTCAAGCTGTTTCTCCAGGAAAACTGATTTTATTACCTTACAACTATTAACAGTTTAAGTAAAATTGTAATGACAAAATACCTACGTCTTCATCTAGGCATCAAGGCATCTACAATTAAATCATCTCCAGGTCTAGGACTGTACTTTCTTCCTCTTCTCTGTAGGCTCCCGTCTATCTGTAATACATATTCAAATTATTTTAATATCTATCAGACAACTATTAATAAAAAAAAAAAAATATACTTACTTTCCGATGCATATATTACCTGTCCTGACGTAAATATCCCGGGGCTGGTATCTGAAACAAAACCAAAATAAGTTCAAAAATATTGAACCAAATATAAAACTTAAAAATTTGCGACTTTAATTTTTTTCTTTCAAAATATCTATAAAGAAAAACTGGCATTAATAGCAGCCATCATCATTGGTCAATTGCTCTTTTTGACTGTATATCATTAACTTATTTTCATTTTAAATCTATATTTCAATCAGTAATGAAGACGGTTTAATGATATAATCATTATTTCCGAAATTAATGTGCGTGTCAAATTATCAGAATATGGTGGCTAACCAAAACAATCTGATGTGTACATTTTGAACAGAAATGATTAAAATTCAACTGAATTTCAAACAATGTAAATCAAGTCATATTTTCCAAATTACTTTAAAAAAATCGACTAAATATGTAGATATCCAAATTGACAATCGGAAACTTTACTTTCGTTCAGGTGAGACTATTAGATAAAGGGTTTCCAAATTGTCAATGTTAAGAGACTATTTGCTGTTATAATTAATTCAGAAATTAATGTGATGCATGTTTTAATTCAAATCCTAAATCGGATCACAAGTATACTTTCTTATTAAAATATATTTCATTAGAGTATAAATTTGAAAAAGAAATTTTGGACTAATTTGTAATAAATTTTCAAGCTGTTTCTCCAGGGAAAACTGATTTTATTACCTTACAACTATTAACAGTTTAAGTAAAATTGTAATGACAAAATACTTACGTCTTCATCTAGGCATCAAGGCATCTACAATTAAATCATCTCCAGGTCTAGGACTGTACTTTCTTCCTCTTCTCTGTAGGCTCCCGTCTATCTGTAATACATATTCAAATTATTTTAATATCTATCAGACAACTATTAATAAAAAAAAAAAATATACTTACTTTCCGATGCATATATTACCTGTCCTGACGTAAATATCCGGGCTGGTATCTGAAACAAAACCAAAATAAGTTCAAAAATATTGAACCAAATATAAAACTTAAAAATTTGCGACTTTAATTTTTTTCTTTCAAAATATCTATAAAGAAAAACTGGCATTAATAGCAGCCATCATCATTGGTCAATTGCTCTTTTTGACTGTATATCATTAACTTATTTTCATTTTAAATCTATATTTCAATCAGTAATGAAGACGGTTTAATGATATAATCATTATTTCCGAAATTAATGTGCGTGTCAAATTATCAGAATATGGTGGCTAACCAAAACAATCTGATGTGTACATTTTGAACAGAAATGATTAAAATTCAACTGAATTTCAAACAATGTAAATCAAGTCATATTTTCCAAATTACTTTAAAAAAATCGACTAAATATGTAGATATCCAAATTGACAATCGGAAACTTTACTTTCGTTCAGGTGAGACTATTAGACAAAGGGTTTCCAAATTGTCAATGTTAAGAGACTATTTGCTGTTATAATTAATTCAGAAATTAATGTGATGCATGTTTTAATTCAAATCCTAAATCGGATCACAAGTATACTTTCTTATTAAAATATATTTCATTAGAGTATAAATTTGAAAAGAAATTTTGGACTAATTTGTAATAAATTTTCAAGCTGTTTCTCCAAGGAAAACTGATTTTATTACCTTACAACTATTAACAGTTTAAGTAAAATTGTAATGACAAAATACCTACGTCTTCATCTAGGCATCAAGGCATCTACAATTAAATCATCTCCAGGTCTAGGACTGTACTTTCTTCCTCTTCTCTGTAGGCTCCCGTCTATCTGTAATACATATTCAAATTATTTTAATATCTATCAGACAACTATTAATAAAAAAAAAAATATATACTTACTTTCCGATGCATATATTACCTGTCCTGACGTAAATATCCGGGGCTGGTATCTGAAACAAAACCAAAATAAGTTCAAAATATTGAACCAAATATAAAACTTAAAAATTTGCGACTTTAATTTTTTTCTTTCAAAATATCTATAAAGAAAAACTGGCATTAATAGCAGCCATCATCATTGGTCAATTGCTCTTTTTGACTGTATATCATTAACTTATTTTCATTTTAAATCTATATTTCAATCAGTAATGAAGACGGTTTAATGATATAATCATTATTTCCGAAATTAATGTGCGTGTCAAATTATCAGAATATGGTGGCTAACCAAAACAATCTGATGTGTACATTTTGAACAGAAATGATTAAAATTCAACTGAATTTCAAACAATGTAAATCAAGTCATATTTTCCAAATTACTTTAAAAATCGACTAAATATGTAGATATCCAAATTGACAATCGGAAACTTTACTTTCGTTCAGGTGAGACTATTAGACAAAGGGTTTCCAAATTGTCAATGTTAAGAGACTATTTGCTGTTATAATTAATTCAGAAATTAATGTGATGCATGTTTTAATTCAAATCCTAAATCGGATCACAAGTATACTTTCTTATTAAAATATATTTCATTAGAGTATAAATTTGAAAAGAAATTTTGGACTAATTTGTAATAAATTTTCAAGCTGTTTCTCCAGGGAAAACTGATTTTATTACCTTACAACTATTAACAGTTTAAGTAAAATTGTAATGACAAAATACTTACGTCTTCATCTAGGCATCAAGGCATCTACAATTAAATCATCTCCAGGTCTAGGACTGTACTTTCTTCCTCTTCTCTGTAGGCTCCCGTCTATCTGTAATACATATTCAAATTATTTTAATATCTATCAGACAACTATTAATAAAAAAAAAAATATATACTTACTTTCCGATGCATATATTACCTGTCCTGACGTAAATATCCCGGGCTGGTATCTGAAACAAAACCAAAATAAGTTCAAAAATATTGAACCAAATATAAAACTTAAAAAATTTGCGACTTTAATTTTTTTTTCTTTCAAAATATCTATAAAGAAAACTGGCATTAATAGCAGCCATCATCATTGGTCAATTGCTCTTTTGACTGTATATCATTAACTTATTTTCATTTTAAATCTATATTTCAATCAGTAATGAAGACGGTTTAATGATATAATCATTATTTCGAAATTAATGTGCGTGTCAAATTATCAGAATATGGTGGCTAACCAAAACAATCTGATGTGTACATTTTGAACAGAAATGATTAAAATTCAACTGAATTTCAAACAATGTAAATCAAGTCATATTTTCCAAATTACTTTAAAAAAATCGACTAAATATGTAGATATCCAAATTGACAATCGGAAACTTTACTTTCGTTCAGGTGAGACTATTAGATAAAGGGTTTCCAAATTGTCAATGTTAAGAGACTATTTGCTGTTATAATTAATTCAGAAATTAATGTGATGCATGTTTTAATTCAAATCCTAAATCGGATCACAAGTATACTTTCTTATTAAAATATATTTCATTAGAGTATAAATTTGAAAAGAAATTTTGGACTAATTTGTAATAAATTTTCAAGCTGTTTCTCCAGGGAAAACTGATTTTATTACCTTACAACTATTAACAGTTTAAGTAAAATTGTAATGACAAAATACTTACGTCTTCATCTAGGCATCAAGGCATCTACAATTAAATCATCTCCAGGTCTAGGACTGTACTTTCTTCCTCTTCTCTGTAGGCTCCCGTCTATCTGTAATACATATTCAAATTATTTTAATATCTATCAGACAACTATTAATAAAAAAAAAAATATATACTTACTTTCCGATGCATATATTACCTGTCCTGACGTAAATATCCCGGGGCTGGTATCTGAAACAAAACCAAAATAAGTTCAAAAATATTGAACCAAATATAAAACTTAAAAATTTGCGACTTTAATTTTTTTTCTTTCAAAATATCTATAAAGAAAACTGGCATTAATAGCAGCCATCATCATTGGTCAATTGCTCTTTTGACTGTATATCATTAACTTATTTTCATTTTAAATCTATATTTCAATCAGTAATGAAGACGGTTTAATGATATAATCATTATTTCGAAATTAATGTGCGTGTCAAATTATCAGAATATGGTGGCTAACCAAAACAATCTGATGTGTACATTTTGAACAGAAATGATTAAAATTCAACTGAATTTCAAACAATGTAAATCAAGTCATATTTTCCAAATTACTTTAAAAAAATCGACTAAATATGTAGATATCCAAATTGACAATCGGAAACTTTACTTTCGTTCAGGTGAGACTATTAGACAAAGGGTTTCCAAATTGTCAATGTTAAGAGACTATTTGCTGTTATAATTAATTCAGAAATTAATGTGATGCATGTTTTAATTCAAATCCTAAATCGGATCACAAGTATACTTTCTTATTAAAATATATTTCATTAGAGTATAAATTTGAAAAGAAATTTTGGACTAATTTGTAATAAATTTTCAAGCTGTTTCTCCAGGGAAAACTGATTTTATTACCTTACAACTATTAACAGTTTAAGTAAAATTGTAATGACAAAATACCTACGTCTTCATCTAGGCATCAAGGCATCTACAATTAAATCATCTCCAGGTCTAGGACTGTACTTTCTTCCTCTTCTCTGTAGGCTCCCGTCTATCTGTAATACATATTCAAATTATTTTAATATCTATCAGACAACTATTAATAAAAAAAAAAAATATACTTACTTTCCGATGCATATATTACCTGTCCTGACGTAAATATCCCGGGGCTGGTATCTGAAACAAAACCAAAATAAGTTCAAAAATATTGAACCAAATATAAAACTTAAAAAATTTGCGACTTTAATTTTTTTTCTTTCAAAATATCTATAAAGAAAAACTGGCATTAATAGCAGCCATCATCATTGGTCAATTGCTCTTTTTGACTGTATATCATTAACTTATTTTCATTTTAAATCTATATTTCAATCAGTAATGAAGACGGTTTAATGATATAATCATTATTTCCGAAATTAATGTGCGTGTCAAATTATCAGAATATGGTGGCTAACCAAAACAATCTGATGTGTACATTTTGAACAGAAATGATTAAAATTCAACTGAATTTCAAACAATGTAAATCAAGTCATATTTTCCAAATTACTTTAAAAAAATCGACTAAATATGTAGATATCCAAATTGACAATCGGAAACTTTACTTTCGTTCAGGTGAGACTATTAGATAAAGGGTTTCCAAATTGTCAATGTTAAGAGACTATTTGCTGTTATAATTAATTCAGAAATTAATGTGATGCATGTTTTAATTCAAATCCTAAATCGGATCACAAGTATACTTTCTTACTAAAATGTATTTCATTAGAGTATAAATTTGAAAAAGAAATTTTGGACTAATTTGTAATAAATTTTCAAGCTGTTTCTCCAGGGAAAACTGATTTTATTACCTTACAACTATTAACAGTTTAAGTAAAATTGTAATGACAAAATACCTACGTCTTCATCTAGGCATCAAGGCATCTACAATTAAATCATCTCCAGGTCTAGGACTGTACTTTCTTTCTCCTCTCTGTAGGCTCCCGTCTATCTGTAATACATATTCAAATTATTTTAATATCTATCAGACAACTATTAATAAAAAAAAAAAAAATATACTTACTTTCCGATGCATATATTACCTGTCCTGACGTAAATATCCCGGTGCTGGTATCTGAAACAAAACCAAAATAAGTTCAAAAATATTGAACCAAATATAAAACTTAAAAAATTTGCGACTTTAATTTTTTTTTCTTTCAAAATATCTATAAAGAAAAACTGGCATTAATAGCAGCCATCATCATTGGTCAATTGCTCTTTTTGACTGTATATCATTAACTTATTTTCATTTTAAATCTATATTTCAATCAGTAATGAAGACGGTTTAATGATATAATCATTATTTCTGAAATTAATGTGCGTTTCAAATTATCAGAAGTTGGTGGCTAACCAAAACATTCTGATGTGTACATTTTGAACAGAAATGATTAAAATTCAACTGAATTTCAAACAATCTAAATCAAGTTATATTTTCCAAATTGCTTTAAAAAAATCGACTAAATATGTAGATATCCAAATTGACAATCGGAAACTTTACTTTCGTTCAGGTGAGACTATTAGAGAAAGGGTTTCCAAATTGTCAATGTTAAGAGAATATTTGCTGTAATGATTATTTCAGAAATTAATGTGATGCATGTTTTAATTCAAATCCTAAATTGGATTACAAGTATACTTTCTTATTAAAATATATTTCATTAGAGTATAAATTTGAAAAAGAAATTTTGGACTAATTTGTAATAAATTTTCAAGCTGTTTCTCCAGGAAAAACTGATTTTTATGACCTAAGAAATTTTAAAATAGTTTTGAGTACAATTGTTATAACCAAATACCTACATCATCATTATCTGGCAACTACAATGAAACCATCTTTCTTCAGGTCTAGGACTGTGTGTTCCTCTGGGCTCCATCCGTCTGTAATACAAACTAAAACTATTTTAATATTTTTGAGACAACTGTTAGTAAATTAAAAAAAAATATACTTATATTAGAGAAAGGGGTTCCAAATTGTCAATGTTAAGAGACTATTTGCTGTTATAATTAATTCAGAAATTAATGTAATGCATGTTTTATGTCAAATCTGGGAGATATGGGATATACATTTCCCAAGTTATTCGGTATTCAAGAGCTTGCAGCTCCTACTCAGACTTTGTAAAACGTCACCAGTGTCTGAGCAGAAAGTTTATGAACCAGGGGTATGTTAAAGAACGTCTCGTCCTTTTTCTAAAAAAGTTCATCGGAAGGTACCAAGACCTTGTTGATAAATATTCCATAACAACTTCACAAATAATACATGATGGTCTGAAAGTATAGATTCTGCGTACTGACGCTGTTTATCATCTTAATAACGTGTCAAAGTGTTCTTTTATTTGTCTTTATTAATATAACTTTTACTGTTTGGTCTGTTTTTGGTGATATACATTTGATGTGGCTCTGTACTTATGCATCCCGTCATTGTGTTGCTTGTATTATTTTTCATTTTTACTTGTGTGCTTTGACCGTGTGACTTTTTATGTTTCTTTGATACATATGACGTGTCTCAGTACTTTAAACATCCCGCTATTGTGTTATTGTTCTATTATAATTTTTGCATACTTTGAACAACAAAATTATTTTATATCTCTACCTGTGTGACGTTTACATTCTGACGTCAAACACGCGAGTTAATGTTAAAATTACGATTACATCCCATTGCTTAAAATCTCTCGATTCTTTAAGGATTGATTTGGCATACATAAATAAAATACAAAAATAAGTAAACAATGAACGAGGTTGTTAAATGTTATATATGCTTTTTTGTACTTCTTTGTTAAATATTTGTTTTTGTTGTATTAAGATTGTGACACGGTGTTGACTGATATACCCCTATTTTGACATTTTTACCTATTACGTCTGTTTGTTTTATTCATGCATCGTTGTCAATGTAGTGGAATTTGATGCTGACTGTTATACAAGTGAGAGGTTAAGCGCTATAAAACCAGGTTCAATCCACCATTTTCTAGATAAGAAAGTGCCAGTACCAAGTCAGGAATATGACAGTTGTTGTCCATTCGTTTGATGTGTTTGTGCTTTTGATTTTGCCATTTGATTAGGGACTTTCCGTTATGAATTTTCCTCGGAGTTCAGTATTTTGGTGATTTAACTTTTTCCTAAATTGTGAGTCCAATGAAAAATCAGTATTTTCCCTTCTATTTTTCATAGTACATGGCTTTCCATGCACTATAAAATGCTACACATGAATGACTTTTCATTGTAGATTAATTATGAAAATCAACTCTTAAAAATTGCACTAATGAAGTGTACAAACCCCCAAGGCAATGTCCAAGGGAAAAGAGCAAAAGAAAAAAAAATGAGTACTGTTTTTCGTCTAATTACCCGGTATTATAAATGAAATAAAGAGAATAGAACTACAAAAGCATTTTATAGGTTGAGATTTCAACATTGTTAATGTTATTTTATGGTACATATATAGACCCCTGAAAAAAAAAAAAAAAAATGAAAAGGGGGCAAAGGTGTAGGTAAAATACATGTAATATTTAACCCATTTTGTTTATACCAGACCTCAATTCAATGTTTTAAGAAACAATGCCTGTTGATAAAAAAAAATCAAAGGAAGTTTTTGAGAAAAGAAAAAAAAAAAAACAATACATTCATCATTGAAAAAGAGCAAGCATCTGAAGTTGAAACGATTGAAAATTAAAATTTAAAGATGAAGTTTTGCCCTTATTGAAAATTATACAATTTTAGAAAAGCTGATTTATATAACATTTTGTGCATTTTAAAATGAAGGAATTTTAGATATATAAGATTAAATTGTACCTGAAGCAGAAGCAATCTCCATTTTTGAATAATTTATCCTTTTTTGTAATCACAAAACTATCTCATTGCTCTTTCATTCCATCTGTTGAAATGACCATTAAATGATTTACATCCTTTTTACTAAACATGTTAACACTTTAAAAAAGTGAGCTAATATCAAAGTTTGATTATTACAATGAGCAGCCAAATTTGTTATGTCACTCGAAGGTGTGAATATGTTCTAAATTGGTCAGACAATAGTTGGTCATGTTTTATGAATATTTAAAACCCTTGGCTACGCCTCGGGCTTTAAAAATATTCAACCAAGTATTATCTAACCTATAATTCAAAACAAAGAGTTTCTGTAAATGAGTTACAACTGCCCCGAAGCAGATTTATCAGTTTGAAAGGATTTATCACAGTGATTGAAACTAAAAGTTTTGTTAAAAAAAAAAAAAAAAATCAATATAAGTTGAAGTTTACAGGTGCAGTAAAATTTGTACGTTTTATGTTATTATGAAAATATTAATAACTTCAAATTACTAAAAAAAATAAACAATATCAAAGTAATGCAAAAATAAGAAAAAAAAAGTTTTAAAATAAAAAATAACCTAAATTTTTAGCTTACTGAACCGGAGGTTGGGAAGAATAGTTATTTCCAATATTCTGATAAAAGAAAAAAAAAAACAGGAATTTGATTTAGGTTTTGAATATATTTAAACTTTTAAAGGCATTTTATTAGAAGATTTCCCTGACATAATGAAATAGTTTTTGATTTAACTGTCCCAGGTTAGGAGAGGGTTGGCTCCTTCAAACTAGTTTAACCCCCCCCCCCTCACATTCTGTATGTGTCTGTTTCAAGTCCGGAGCCTGTAATTCAGTGGTTATCGTTTGTTGCTGTGTTACATCTTTTTTTTTCGTTCATTATTTTGTATAAATAAATAAGGCCATTAGTTTACTTGTTTGAATTGTTTTACATTTGTCAATTCGGGGCCTTTTATAGCTGACTATGCGGTATGGGCTTTACTCATTGTTGAAGGCCTAACAGTGACCTATAGTTGTTAATTTCTGTGTCATTTGGACTCTTGTGGAGAGTTGTCTCATTGGCAATCATACCACATCTTCTTTTTTATATAAACAATTATATCCCTCTATAGAGGGATAATTATCCTTCTTTAGAAGGGTTATTCCTCTATACAGGTATAAACACCATATAGAGGGTTTGTTCCCAACCTTTCCACCAGAGACCAAATGACATAGAAGTTAACAACTATAAGTTGCTGTAAGGCCTTCAACAATGAGCAAAACCCATACCGCATAGTCAGATATGAAAGGCCCTGAAATGACAAATGCAAAACAATTCAAATGAGAAAACAGCCTGATTTAAGTACAAAACCATGAAAGAAAAAACAAAATGATATACAGCAAAAACCCAACTGCTACTGAATTATAGGCTCCTGACGTAGGACAGGCACAAACAGAATGTGGCAGGGTTAAGCTAGTTTGAAGGTGCCAACCCTCCCCTAACCTGGGATAGTGTTGTACAGTACAACATAGGAACAAGCTATAAAAATCAGTTGAAAAGGGCTCAATTCATCAGTTTACAAAAAAAAATATCTGTTGATGATAAAAATTCAAATTTAACCCATTTGATCATTTATAGAACTATTCTTATTTCTATTTATTTCTATGCCGTGTTATTTCCAATCGATTTACACAAAATAGCATTCATACCGGTCTACTAGTCCTATAATATAAGACTTCGTAGGTTCAAATCGTTCGCATTCAACGTTCTTTATCGGATATTTTTTTACTATCCATGCTGAACCACGAACATTGATAGTAAACAAAAATAACCGATAAAAACGCTGAATGCAAACTATATGAAGTTAGAACCTACGAAGTCTCATATTATAGGTCTATCCGGTCTACTCGATCCGAAACGTTCATGAGTCAATCAATTGGTAAATACAAGTCATATATAAACCAGACTAAATATCATAGTATAACAAATCTAAATAAGATTACTGAGTTATGAAATATGACCGTAAAATCTTCTTTTCTGATTGTCATTTTATAATGGATTAACTCTCCTTTTCGATAGTTACTAAAATATGAGACATATATATGTGTCTATATGTCTCTGCTAAAATAAACTTTGATTCTGTGTGTAAGTAACACCAATGAACTATTACTAGATCATTATTATGTCATTAATAAAGAAAGAATAAAACTGACCCTCCAAATGAATTCCATCATGGTATGAGTTGAAAAATTAGAACAATAGAAGAAAACCGCCAAAACATAGTAACCAATTAAAACAGAGATTGTAATGGCAGTGTGGTCTAATGAACCGATGAACCGTTAAATCTACGATCAGAGGTGTTTTGTCGCAAAATATTAAATGCTGCCGTATTCGCAGGGCCGTAACTACTGATGAGGCAGATTATGGCAAAAAAAAAAAAAAACAAAAAAGACGAAAAGAAAAGAAAATGGAGAAAGCTAAGCATGCAGGGGTAGAGCACATCCTTGCATTTTCATATCAAGAATTAAGTAATGCAGACTTCGAATAGTAATTAAGGTTGTTGTGCAGCTTCTGTACTTTTATTTCATTGAACTCTCTGTCTGATTAACATCGCCAGTAAACCGACATTTGGTTCTGCAATTATTTATTTCTCGCGAAAATGATAATGGATTTTTTCCACATTATCAAAGTATATCAAAATTTAAATAATTTGAATTCAATTTCTTCAACTTGCCAGGTCAATATTATTAAAGAAACATTCACAACTCACGCAGGAGTATCAAAACACCCACAATTTGTGTGCATTTCTCATTTAAATCACAAGTTAATGGTAATCTCACTTATCTGTAACCATAAACTTTAACATGATGCAATTCAGGCTAAGGAGAGGATATCCTGATTGATGCACAAAAACTATTGTAACAGGGCAACTAAATGATTTCTGGTTCCTAAGTTTATTTATCAGTCAAATACAGAAAGTGAATAAAAAGGAAATCAAAATTTTATTCAGGGTGCTATCTTTTGGTTACGAACAAGATTCTGTCTAAAAACTGAAAAATTCCACGAAGGTGTAATAATGTTATTCAAATTTTAAAATTTCCTGAATCTCAATGAAGGTTTAAAAAAGTATTCAAAACCCCACCAGAAACGGGACCTATATTAGAACTATCATCAATACAAAGTTCCAATTAATTAACACAATTCAGTTGCATGGGTTTTGTTAATCGATGTCCTTCTTTATATATGCTTTGATATAGCTAGTCAGTACCCAAAATTTGAAAAAAATCGATCAAAATTCAGTGGTTTAAGTTTTCTTTTGGCGTTTATGATAAGGTGTTCTC
This sequence comes from Mytilus coruscus, assembly GCA_017311375.1. Lineage (NCBI taxonomy): Eukaryota > Metazoa > Mollusca > Bivalvia > Mytilida > Mytilidae > Mytilus > Mytilus coruscus. The sequence goes on from CM029601.1 coordinate 68,064,238, forward strand.
GTTAGAGATTTATAAGCTTAAAACTTGAAGTACACATTGGGCTATTATGATGTGAGTCAGATGTGGATACTTAAAAATTTCAAAGATCTTTTAGAGTACATACAATCTAAGACTCTCATCTTTCAACAGTATTAAAACATTTGACTTTTCTACACTTTACACAAGTATTCACCATTCCAAACTAAAAGACAAATTGAAAGAGTTGGTATTGCTTTGTTTCATAAAAAAGAATGGCCAACATAGATACAAGTATCTTGTCTTAGGGAGGGATAAATCCTACTCTGTAAAAAAATCATTCTGATTCAAACAAAAAATTCTCTGATACTGACATTCTCAAGATGCTTGATTTCTTGATTGACAACATATTTGTCACGTTTGGAGGACGTATTTTCAACAAACTATCGGCATTCCCATGGGGACCAACTGTACCAAATTGACTTACATCTAGAAATTGACAATGAGGGTCGGTTGAAAACAAAACTTTACGACAAAAGAGATGATTTCAGCTTCCCAATTGTGAACTTTCCATTTCTATGTAGCAACATTCCCGCAGCGCCTGTATACGGAGTATATATCTCCAAATTGATACGAAATTCCCGGGCTTGTATTTCCTATCATGATTTCCTTGATGGAGGGTTGCTGCTCACAAGGAAGCTATTAAACCAAGAGTTCCAAATGGTGAAGTTGAAATCATCCCTTCATAAATTTTACAGACGCCATCACGAGTTGGTTGACCGTTATGGAATAACCGTTTCACAGATGATAGCGGATATGTTCCTAATGTCGGAACTACGATCCCGTTCCCTTTATTAAACTTTTTACCGGGTTTGTACTAACATGAGCAACACGACGGGTGCCACATGTGGAGCAGGATCTGCCTACCCTTCCGGAGCACCCTGTGGCGGATCCAGGGGGAGGGTTCCGGGTGTTGGAACCCCCTTTTTTGGACGATCAATGCATTTGAATGGGGACATATAGTTGGAACCCCCTTTATCCTGGGTTGGGACCCCCCTTTTAAAAATGGCTGGATCCGCCCTTGAGCACCTGAGATCACCCCCAGTTTTTGGTGGGGTTCGTGTTGCTTAGTCTTTAGTTTTCTATGTTGTGTTTTGTGTACTATTGTTTGTCTGTTTGTCTTTTTCTTTTTTAGCCATGGCGTTGTCAGTTTATTTTCGATTTATGAGTTTGAATGTCCTTTTGGTATCTTTCGCCCCTCTTTTAAGCAAAGATTGAACTATTAAAGGTAAACAAAATCGGAGCATTGGTCGAATAATAATTATTTGAGGTACATGTATAAACCCTTACTCTTATGAGGATGTAGTTATATTTAGTATCTTTTCAGAAACAGATTAAACCGGCAAGCAAAGGTAATAATCAAAATATTTTAATTTAAACACGCAAGAACCAAAAATTATTTAGTTGCCCTGTTACAATAGTTTTTGTGCATCAATCAGGACATCCTGTCCTTAGCCTGAATTGCATCATGTTAAAGTTTCATGATTTCACAAAGATTTTGCATCATTTCGCTAACTTTTCATTATTTATTAAACTATGCATTATTTCACAAACAGTGTGTCATTTCGCAAACATTTGCATTCATTTGCCAACTTTAATGTGTTGTTATAGATAGTTTTCACCACTTATTGCGTACTATGAACTTGTTTAAAAAACTTATAGTTCAACAACCATCAGCGATTTTTAGTGAGCCTTGCCAACATAAAGTAAGCATCGTTCTTATTTACTTAAATCCATGCCATACCCTTTAACAGGCCATAACAAAGACATATAATACATGTATTATATGTCTCTGGCCATAACAAAGAAATCTTGTTACTTGTTCCTTATATAAGAATGCATTTCATATAATTGTAAGACAGATGGGTTGTCAGACAAAAATGCTATCGGATTGAGGGGTGGGGTTAATTTCGGAAAATTGGGCTATATTTTCTACTGTAAGAGATCAGCCAAGTTTTATAAACATTTGTATCCTTGTGGAGCTTTTGTAGTTTTCAAGATGTTTTCTTGTGTTTGTTCGTTAGGAAGGTCGTTCATCTGTTCGTTCGTATGTAACTCCTGTATCTCAGAGTTGCAACAACTCATAAACTGCAACATATTTTGCAAACCTTTGTCTTGTCTGTCTGGAGTACTAGGTAATTTGGTGTCATGTATAAAGGTTTTTGTGTTCCATGTAAATTTAAGATCAAAAGGCAACATGTTTTGAGATACTCGTGAGCTTAAGAAACACTGTTAAGGAAAATTAAACTAGAGTCGCTCACCTGTATCTACTGTTGTTTTGGAAATCATGTAAAATAAGGTTAAAATCATAATTAATAGTATTAGATACCCTAATAATGATTGAGGCCAAGTTTGGTTTAATAGAATATTATATGTCTCTGGCCATAACAAAATCTGCTGAACATTATTGGCCCAGTAGTTAAATTAAAAGCAGGTCATCCCATTGTAGTCTTACTTACTGAAGACCCCTTATCATTATTTAAATAGCTTTCAAGTTGTGACCATTTGAAATTGTTTTTTTTTTACAATTTTCCCTTAGACTTCTATAGTAAACCCCTATGTTCTATTTTTAGCCATAGCGGCCATGTTGATTAGATGACAGGGTCATCGGATACATTTTTCAATCAAGATACCCTATTGAAAATTGTGGCTATGTTTAATTGTATATGGCCCCGTAGATTAAGTGGAGAAGATTTTTGTAAAAGATTACAAAAATTTACGAAAAATTGACCATAAAAGGTAATAACTCCTTAAGGTGTCAATTGACAATTTTGGTCATATTGACTTATTTGTAGATCGTACTTTGCTGAACATTATTGCTGTTTACAGTTTATATCTATCCACAATAATATCTAAGATAATAACCAAAAACTGCAAAATTTCCTTAAAATTACCAATTCAGGGGCAGCAACCCAACAACGGGTTGTCTGATTCGTCTGAAAATTTCAGGACAGATAGATCTCAACCTGATGAACATCACCCTCCGCATGTCGGATTTTCTCTAAATGCTTTAGCTTCACTGCATTTTACCCCTTAGGGCCCTATGTCTATTTTTAGCCATGTCGGCCATGTTGGGTGGCAGACCGGATCATCAGACATATTTTTAAACTAGATACCCTAATAGTGATTATGGCCAAGTTTGGTTAAATTTGTCTCAGTAGTTGCAGAGGAGAAGGTTTTTGTAAAAGATTACAATAAATTACGAAAAATTGTAAAAAATTGAGTATAAAGGGCAATAACTCCTAAAGGGGTCAATTGACAATTTTGGTCATGTTGACTTATTTGTAGATCTTACTTTGCTAAACATTATTGCTGTTTACAGTTTATTTCTATCTATAATAATATTCAAGAAAATAAACAAAAAACTGCAAAATTTCCTTAAAATTACCAATTCAGGGGCAGCAACACAACAACGGGTTGTCTGATTCATCTGAAAATTTCAGGGCGGATAGATCTCAATCTGAGAAACATTTTTAACCCGTCAGATTTGCTCTAAATTCTTAAGTTTCACAGATATAAGCCAAAAACTACATTTTACCCCTATGTTCTATTTTTAGCCATGTTGGCCATGTTGGTTGGCAAGCGGGGTCATCGGACACATTTTTTAAAACTAGATACCTTAATGATGATTGTGGCCAAGTTTGGTTAAATTTGGCCCAGTAGTTTCAGAGGAGAAGATTTTTGTAAAAGTTAACGGACGACGACAACGGACGACTACGACGGACGCCAAGTGATGATAAAAGCTCACTTGGCCCAATGGGCCAGGTGAGCTAAAAAAGGAAAGGAAAAATCGTATCACTCTCATAAAATTCTATTATCAATTAAGTTCTCATTGTTTGTTATTAAGTACAGCTGTTTGTAAGAACCAGGCAGAGTGCCATATACATGTGATATAAGAGGGTTTCAATTTTTTTCTATAAATGGCCTGGTAGAAGCAGTAATTGAATACTGCTCAAAAAATAAATTTGAGTGGGAAAATATGAGTGGTTGTCATGGTAACAGACACTCTATTTTTTGGTATTTAAGCGTGGTAAAATCTTTCAAAAATCAGCTAAATCACTACAATTCAGAGTCTGATTATGAATAGAATCAAACTTTTTTCATAAATTTTCATATATAACATTGATATAACTTGGTTTAAGCTTCATTTTAGTTAAGATTGCATGTCAACCAAATTTGTAAATTTTTTTAAAAATTTTTACCAAAAAGTGCATATTTTCAACTTTTCTGAACTGTGGATTTTTGTGAAATTATCAAATTTTGTCGTGTGTTTTTTCAAAATACTTCTTTACCGATTTAAATAGAAAAATGCATGGGACTCTTTTTAACTTTTTTTTCCTTGGAAACGAAGTTATTATTTGAGAAATATTGCAGTTTAAGAACTAAAATGTCCTTAATTGCTTCATTACCGATTAGAAAATACATATTAAAAGCATACGTTAACTCAAAAAAAATAAAAATTGTTAAGTGTTACTGACCTCAATAGTTACCATGGAAACAAATATAATTCATAGCAACATCCATTCAATAGATGTATAAATGGAAATTTATGTAAAATATACATATATAGAGGGTGTTAGTTTTCGAATTGGAATATGACTGCATGCTTTGCTTCACTCACCATCTTGTCTGTTCTTTTTCAGAAGGTTCAACAAATGTTATATTCAATGTAAGATTGAGGTTGGAGGGTTGGGAAAGGGGGGGGGGGGTAAGTTTATTTAATAAAAAAAACTCCATACATGTAGATCCTTGAAAAGATAATTGCTGCAACGTTTGGTCGGATTTTTTACAGAGTTTTTCATCTGATAATCAATTTATGAGTGGTTGCCATGGTAACGGACACTCTATTTTTTGGTAGTTAAGCGTAGTAAAACCTTTAAAAAATGAGCTAAACCACTACAATTCAGAGCCTGATTTTGAATAGAATCAAACTTTTGACAGGAATTTTCATATATAACATTGATATAACTTGGTTTAAGCTTCACTTTAGATAAGATTGCAGTTCAACCCAACTTTTAGATTTTTTGTTGAAATATACTTAAAAACACATATTTTCAATTTTTCTGAATCATGGAGTTTTGTGAGATTATCAAATTTTCTCGTGTGTTTTTCCGAAAAGTGCAAATATGTAAAGCATAGCTAGCTTTGTAGTAACTAAGTTTGAATACTACTTTACCAAAATAAATGGAATATTGCATGGGACTCTCTTTAATTTTATCACCATAACAACGTATTTTCCCCTTGGAAACAGAGTTATTATTTGTAGTTTAGGGACTTCAATGTTCTCAACTGTTTCCAAACCTTTAAGAAAAATACATAGAAGCATATATATTCTCTAATTCTTAACTACCATCGTTAAGTATTGTTAACAACAGTTGCCATGGTAACAAATATCACCCATAACAACATCCTATCAAAAGATATATAATATAATTTTATGTAAAAATTACATATAATTATGTAAATGATGTTCAGTTTTCTAATGGGAATATAACTGCATGCTATGGAAAATGAAAGGATATGGAGTAAATGTACATGGAACAAAATCGCACACAATACATAGAAAACATAGAAAATTATCGAAAAACAGGGCTTTTATTCCTGTTCTTCATCTTGACAGTTGATGTAGGGTCTTCAACAATGAACGAATCATTCATACTTGATTTTCATATGATGAAGACATAATCTTTCAATCAGTTTAATTGAGGTTTGGAGCTGGCATTTCAGTAACTGCTAGTAGTCCTTTGTTCATTTATGTATCATTGTCATTTTGCTTTGTTTCTTTTGTTACCTACTCTGACTTCTTTTAAACTGAGTTTTACTGTGCGTATTGCTATGTGTTTCTTTTTTCTACATTGACTAGAGATATAGGGGGAGGGTTGAGATCTCACAAAACATGTTTAACCCCGCCGCATTTTTGCGCCTGTCCCAAGTCGGGAGCCTCTGGCCTTTGTTAGTCTTGTATGTTTTTTAATTTTAGTTCATTTATATGTTTTGGAGTTTAGTGTGACGTCCATTTTCACTGAACTAGCACACATTGTTATTTAGGGACCAGCTGAGGACCACCTCCGGGTGCGGGATTTTCTCGCTGCATTGAAGACCCATTGGTGGCCTTCGGCTGTTGTCTGCTCTTTGGTCGGGTTGTTGTCTCTTTGACATATTCCCCATTTCCATTCTCAATTTTATACCCTACAACAGGGTCAAGACGGCCCCTATGCTTTGTTTCACTCCCAGTCCTGTATTTGCTCCTTTAGAAGGTTCAACAAACTTGAATATATACAATGTGGCATTTTGGGGGAGGAGGAGGAGGATGGGTAGTTTTTGTTTAAATCTTTCATAGATCCTTATAAGGAAAGTTGAGAGGTTTAGCTAGCTATAAAACCAGGTTTAATCTACCATTTTCTACATAAGAAAATGCCTGTACAAAGTCAGGAATATATGACAGTTGTTAACCATTCGTTTGATGTGTTTGAGCTTTTGATTTTGCCATTTGCTTAGGGACTTTCCGTTTAGAATTTTCCTCAGTGTTCGGTATATTTTTTATTTTACTTTTTGCTACAAGATTTGGTCAGGTTGTGTTCAGAGTTTTCAATCTGGTAAATAATAATTAATCATGAAAAGTTACTAACAGATGATGGACTTCATGGGGTTTGCAATAGCCCATTCTAGCTTTTGTCAAGGTCCATATTATTATTGAAAGTAGTGCTCTGGCAATATAACGTCCTTTACCACTTGTAAGAAATTAAGAAATTTTGGCAAAATTCTCAATTTCTTAGCGCAATAACTCTCACAAATTGAATACCAACAGCAAGAGACTCAACTTGAAATCTCACTTATAGATATAAGCTTACAAACCAAAAATAGAAACATCTCAAACTGACACTGAAGTGACAAGGATAGACAGATGGACGGACAGACCAAAAGAAAACATATAAAGTCATGGTGTTTTAGAACACTTAACACATAGCATAGGTCAAATCTCTTTTTTTCTTATTGTGGTACAATCTGGATAATGCACATCTAAGGTGTGCATTAACTACCTCAGATATACTGCACAGTTCAAAAGTACTCTTACCTTTAGGGGCGGATCCTGGATTTTGAAAGGGGTGTAATTCCATAAAATTAAAAAAATATCACCGAGTGTAGCGCGACTAAAACAAATTTTGATGATTTTAGTGTCAAAATATGAAATAGAAAGTGTTTCTCAATCCTTAAACTAGGACAAAAAATATTTCATGATATTTTACGTACAGTGTAAATCTTAAATAAGTGCTTCAAAGTCAAACCAGATAATAACTATTTTATTTATTTCTGCCAAAAAAGAAATGCATTTTTGAATATCCAAATAAATGAAATCTGATTTGGATTACCAAGTAGTTTTTGTGCTCAATGGAATTTATTACGACTTGTTGAATATTTATTCCTATTAAGTGACTATTTCGGGATCGCATTTGATGAAGATCGTCAAAACAGGGGGCGGCGGATTAACTGCAGATTAATCAGATTTCGTTTAGATGGACATGTCTTCAAAAATTGACACAGTAGGGAAACAATTGGGGGGACTGGGGAGTTAAAGATTGGAAAATGAAACTTTTTTTTCTGTTTATTTAACTTTCTAAATTTAGGTACATCTCTCCTCGGTTCATCTTTCTCTAAGCATATTATTGAGGGAAAGAAAAGCAATTAATCTATACTCAATAACCCTTTCAGTTATGATACACCTATTTGAAAGTACACCAAAACGGAACTAAAACTGTAGGAGATGTAGGTTATACATTAATAAGACAGCAATCAAACGAAAAAAACAACTAAAGACATCTAGCGGGCAACATACAGTTTTCAAAAATAGTTATAGGTGTCTACACAATATGTCAAATTCTTAATCTTTACCAACTTATGTAAATTGAGAATAAATCTAACAGAAACGATAAAAAATCTACCATTAAATCGCAATTCTTCAAATAATTTAACAATTTAGGAAGAAGCCTAAATATAAAAAAGTTAATAAATTAAAACTTACCAACCTTTTATTACTACATAATTAAAGGCACATTTCCCCTTTCTTTACCCTACAAGAAACTTTCCTTGGAGCCGTGGATTGCGATTTATCGTCCGCATATTTCCAAAATGTACAAGTAAATTGGTGGCGTCATGTGTTAAAACAGTTATTGGCCAATCGAATCGGTATATATTATTTACTATGCAAGGTTGGGATGACCCTTTAACCCGAACTCCTTTAAAGATACAGAGTGATTGACAGAATGGGACAGTAATTGACATTATACGAGAAAAGGTGGGATATTTGCGTTTGCTGCGTTAGTTTAAAAAATTCGTAAGGGTTCCGCGGAACCCAGTGTCTCGCCTACTTTTGCTGTTAGTCGCAGGCTCAACAAAAATGGGGAAATAATTACTAGTATTAAAAATTTTCCTCTAGATGCTATCTTTTGAATGTAAGAAGCTTCTGTTCAAGTTTGGTAAGAATCCACGATGGTTTATGAATCTAATAAATGTTTTAAAAACTTTAACAGCAGACTGTATGTAATGTTAACTGGAAGAAGTCCATTTATAAGTAATATACGGAAAAACAGGAAATTTTTTTTTTTTTTACAAAATTTCCTTCTAGATACTAGCTTTTAATCATAAACAAGCTTCTGTCCAAGTGTAGTACTAATCCAGGATAGTTTAAGAAAGTTATTAAAATTTTGAAAACTTTAACTACAGAGTGAATGTAATGTTTACTGGCAGAAAAACTAAGTCCATTTATGAGTAAAATACGGATAAACAGGATTTTTTTTACAAAATTTACTTCTGGATACTATCTTATGATCATAAACAAGCTTCTGTCCAAGTTTGGTAGAAATACAGGATAGTTTAAGAAAGTTATTAAAATTTGAAAAACTTTAACCACAGAGTGAATATTTGTGGATGCCGCCGACGGAATGTAGGATCGCTATGTCACGCTTTTGCGACAAAAGTCGCAGGCTGGACGAAAATAAAGTAGAACATGAAAAGTCGAACATATTATATGGTATGTATAAGAGGAAAAGAAAGGGCTCCAGAAGGGTTCTCCTACGACCAAATGGTCACTCTTAGAAATTTATTCAGTTAACCAGGTCATTTTAGGCAAACTATACAGTTCTAAACCGATCTGGTTCTCGGTTTTAAACATTTCTAAAGTATCAAACAAAGCAAAGTAAAGCAAAATGGGCATAACTCGGGAACGGTTAAAGTGACGCCACCAAAATTCAAACTTGATCTTTGTTTTGTGGTAATAAGCATTGTGTATATGTTTCATAACATTTGGTTGAGGCAATTATATTAAACTAAAGTTAGAAAATGGAAACCAACTTTGGGACGTACTAACAAACAAACTGACAAGGGTAAAACTTACCCCCACATTGTGGCGCGGGCATAAAAGAAGTGTTTATTTTAGTTATTGCCCTTGTATATTGGATAGATAAAATATTTGCAACGCGGGGGACATTGGAAATTTGTTTCACATGGGACACTGAAGTCTTGTTTTCATGAACGATTACAGCTTGATGGGACTAGAAAGCATTGACAATTACAAAGCAAAAAAAGATTGGTATGTACTGCGCTGTTTCTAGTGTTGCAGTTTAGAAATAAGACCATGTTTGTAATTTGTCTTCGAATTAACTGTTAATCTTGTATTTATGCACACCTTCTCAGCTTATTGGTTTGATTCCGAATCTCGAGATTAATTCACAGTCTTTTATAAAGGTTACAGAGACGGATACACGGTCCGAGGAAATAGGGGGCGTAATTCATTAAAAGGTTAAAAAACCTTTGAGAGTAGGAAAACGATTTTTTTGAAGATTCCACCTAAAAAAAATGATACATTTTTATACGCCCGTTTACAGGACGTAAATGGTATACCGTTGTACGTCCGTCCGTCGTTAACATGTCGGACATTAACTAAAAAACGCTTTAACCAATTTGCATGAAACTTTGGGGAATTGTTGATATCTATTGACATGAGCTCCCTTTCGTTTTTTTTTTATGAATTTAGATTTTACGTTTCCGAGTTATAGTATTTTATTCATTAAAAAAGGGGGATTTTCCAGTTTTCGGACAAGGAACTCAAAAATGCTTTCAGCAGGTCTAATGAAACTTTGGTGAATAGTTTATATCTATTGACGTAAGCTCCATTTCAATTTTTATAAATTTTATGTTTTACGTTTCCGAGTTATGGGGTTTATTGATTAGAAAAGGGGGATTTTCCAGTATTCGGACAATAACCCAAAAATGCTTTCAGCAGTTCTCATGAAACTTTGGTGAATTGTTTATATCTAATGACGTAAGCTCCCTTTCGATTTTTATAAATTTCTGATATGATATAGAGAAGTAATTGAACTTTATTCTTTGAAAATGCGACGGGCGTATCATGCGCTCATGGCGCAGCTGTTTATTACATGTTTACTATCAAAAAGTAGAGGAGGGGGATTTCAGAAGGATTAAATTTGTGCTTCAGCTAAATCGCCTCCTCCCCCGCAAAAATAGATCTAATGTTACCGGAATCGTGTAATTATGAGATATATGTAGTACGGTGCATAGTAAAGAATGATGCATAATTTATACAATTATTTTGCACAATTACTTTGTTTTGATATATTTTTGCCGTTAATAGCATAATTATTTTACCGGGATTAGCACAGTTCCAACTTAGCAGATGTATCTATTCGTCTATCTCGGAGATCCAGAATTCCAATTGCGGATTAGTAGTACAACACGAGTTATTAATGATATGTTAACAGCTATATATTAAGAATTCAATTACTGGACTTCTTATATCAACGATCTCCAATTGACTATTCATTTTTTTAAGTCCCCACCAACTTAATATATGTTCAACTTCAATTGGTCTGTCCGTCTATCCGTTCGTCCATCACACTTCAGTTTCAGTTTGGAAATGCTTTGACCAAATTATTCTATTTTTGGTTTGTAAGCTTATTATTATGTTACAGGTCAAGTTTGTGATTTTTGCTGGTGGGATAACATCTCAGGCTTGTGTGTGCCCTGAGAAATTAAGAATTTTCTTACAACTGGACAATATTTATCTTGCCTTACTATAAGCCAGGTTGGGCTATTACAATCCCATTAAGTTCTTCATTTGTTAAACTTTCATAAATTGTTTATCAGATGAAGAACTCTGAAAAAAATCCGACCAAACGTTGCAGCAATTATCTTTTCAAGGATCTACATGTATGAAAAATAAAAAAAATAAACATACCCCCCCTTTTTTTCCCCAACCATCCAATCCTAATGTTACATTATATATAACATTTGTTGAACCTTCTGAAAAAAGAACAAACAAGATGGTGAGTGAAGCACAGCATGCAATCATATTCCAATTCGAAAATAAACACCCTCTATATATGTATTTTTTTACATAAATTTCCATTTATACATCTTTTGAATGGATGTTGCTATGGATTATATTTGTTTCCATGGTAACTATTGAGGTCAGCAACACTTAACGATGTTTTTTTAGAGTTAGCGTATGCTTTTATGTATTTTCTTATCGGTTATGAAGCAATTAAGGACATTTAAGTTCTTAAACTGCAATATTCTGCAAATAATAACTCCGTTTCCAAGGAAAAAATGGGTTGCTATGGTGATAAAATTAAAAAGAGTCCCACGCATTTTCTATTTAAATTGGTAAAGTATTCAAACTATATAACTACAATGCTAACTATGCTGTACACGTTTGCACTTTTCTTAAAAACACACGACAAAATTTGATAATTTCACAAAAATCCACAATTCAGAAAAGTTGAAAATATGCATTTTTTGGTAAATTTTTACAAAAAAAAATCACAAATTTGGTTGACATGCAATTTTAACTGAAATGAAGCTTAAACCAAGTTATATCAACGTTATATATGAAAATTTATGAAAAAAGTTTGATTCTATTCATGATCAGACTCTGAATTCTAGTGATTTAGCTGATTTTTGAAAGATTTTACCACGCTTCACTACCAAAAAATAGAGTGTCTGTTACCATGGCAACCACTCATATTTTCCCACTCAAATTTAATTTTTGAGCATTATTCATTTTCTGCTTCTACCAGGCAATTTATAGAAAAAATCTGAAACCCTCATATATCACACTCTGCCTGGTTCTTAATAAATAGCTGTACTTTTTAGAATATATGTAACAACGAACTCATGATAAATTTCAATGAATATCAAATGCATTTATGATAATTTTTCCTCTAATAAATATAGAATAAAGGACTTTTGGTTTTGATACTGACTTTATCACGGTAAAATATCAGGTGAGCCCGAAGGGCGAGCCTGATATTTTACAGTGATAAAGTCAGTATCAAAAACAAAGTCCTTTATTCTTTTTATCGGTAATTATGAAAAAATGAAATCACTCTAATAAAAGAGAAAATAACAAACGAACTACTTTATCGCGTCGAATCACTCTTGACGTCACAGGTTGCATTACGTCAATTGAAAATTTGTCACAGTGCAGTAAACATGGCGTTCTCTTGCACAAAGTATTGAAAATGAATAATTTTTGCATGCGTAACAGTTATTTTAGTATGCGTTTCATTATTTTTGCTTTGAACATGCCTTAAACAATGCAGAATATAATGGTAACATACCGGTAAGTCAAATTTCTTTATTTTACATAGCAAAGTATGATACGATCTGAATCAGCAGAGTTAGGAGGCTCGAGGGTATAAAATTTAAATTACATTTTTTCCTTATAATTTGTTGATTGAAACCTCTTAACATATGGATTAAAAAAATGCAAAAAATAGGGGGTCACCGACCATCTAAGCAAGTTACCGACTGCTAAAAAAATAGGTTTTCCCCTCATAAATCGTACAATTTTTACAAAGACTAATAGGGAAAATTGCACCTGCATTGCCTTCATCTTAAACTACTGAGAGAACAAAATTACAGATTTCTATTATACTTTCCATTCTAAGAGAGTTGGTAGTGAAGTTCAGAAAAGCAAAAAAAAAAAGTGGGGGGTCACCGACCTTTTAAGAGAGATAGATCACCAAAAGTGTGAAACCATGGCAACCAAAAAAGGTTATTTTTGAAAAAAAATCATCTTTTTCTCCAGTTTTTTGGCCTAAACTATATGAAATAAAAATCTGTTTATGGTTAACAGTACCCCTAAGTGATATGCAGGCCAAAATTGAATTTTAGGTCATTTTGGTAAATTCGTAAGGTCATAGGTTAAGGTCATGGTGTTCATGAAAATGATAAATTTGTTATTTTTGAAAGTTTTGATGAAATTTTTATGAGATCATTCGCTAAGTTAAATTAAAATTACAGATTTCTATTATACTTTCCATTCTAAGAGAGTTGGTAGTGAAGTTCAGAAAAAGCAAAAAAAACCGTAGGGATAGATCACCGACCTTTTAAGAGAGATAGATCACCAAAAAATTGTGTGAAACCATGGCAACCAAAATTAAAATTACGGTTATTTTCAGAAAAGCAAAAAAAGTAGGGGTCAAAGGCCTTTTAAGAAAAAATCTACTTTTTCTCCGGTTTTTTGGTCTAAACTATATGAAATGAAAATCTGTATAATTTTATGGTTAACAGTACCCCTAAGTGATGAGCAGGCCAACATTGAATTTTAGGTCATTTGGTAAATTCGTAAGGTCAAAGGTTAAGGTCATGGTGTTCATGAAAATGATAAATTTATGTTATTTTTGAAAGTTTTGATGAAATTTTTATGAGATCATTTGCTAAGTTAAATCCAATTTTACATATTTACTGTCATACATAATGTAACAAAATGTAAAACAAGATTTAAGTGGAAGGCGGACCTGAATGATGAGGGTCTGGAAAGGGGGGTCCTTCAACCTTCTATTTTGTATTCTTTAAATCTTTAAATCTATATTTGTCATTATTCTCTATTCCTAAATTTTACCACTCCTTTATTTTCTATTTTTTTTTGGCGATTTTCTCTATTCATTATATGTTTTGGCCTTTATTCTGCACTTTTTACCCATTATTCTCTATGCTGTAGATCCCATCCAGACACTCAATGATTGAAGAGTTCAGTTATCAAAGTCACTATTGTTAGAATAGTCAAACTTATATTGTAGGGAACATTCTAAATGATTTTGATGGAAAAGTACCAAGATTATGTAGATTATAAAGCACTGGGAAAAATGTTCCAATATAGATCTAACAGTGGTGGATCCAGAAATTTTCATAAGTGGGGGCCCACTGACTGCCTATATAATCAACCAAATTTTTCCCACAAAAGGGGGGACCCTTCCCCCACCCCACCCTAAATCCGCCTCTGTCTAATGCCTATAGGGCACATTATGTAACAAAATGAACTTAAGTCAACTAGATAATTAGATACATAAAAAATGATTCCTCCACTTTTCCTCCAAATTTGACATGGGAAACCTCGAACATCATTATAGTTCCATCAAAAATAAAAATATGTGCATAATGCATTTTGAATTATGTTTCCTTGAAGACTTCCGGACTTATATGGCACATTTGGTTGTTTTCTATTAAAGAGTTAATAGTTTAGATTAAGATGTAGTCTGTGTCTGTCCCAAGTCAGGAGTCTAGTTCAGTGTTTGTGGTTTGTTGCTGTATATATCTTTCATTTTCATTTATTGTTCTGTACATAAACCAGGCCTCTGATGAATAAAATACAAATAACAACTTGCAGTAAAGGTGATATCAGTATTTATTTATGGACATATTTATGGTCCCATACATTAACTGATCCATAAAACATTAAATCCAAAATCAATTAACCAATGAAATTGTTTAAAAGCATGGTTTGATTTGTGGCACTTATTTCATTCATATAACAAGATATTTCACAGTGCAATAGGGAGTGTAATTATCCTGTTCTGCCAGGCATTTTATGCAAATACCACCATTTTTTTTTTACATTTCCTTCAGAATACTAATTCTTATCTTGAAAGATAAATTAAAGACATAATTTATTCCTTAAAATACAACTAGGCGAAAGGTAAGATACTTCATTTGCCAAAGAAACATAATAGGATACAATTAGAAAAATTGATATCATTTTGCAATGCATCTGGTAAAGATTATTTTTCTCATTGACAAAAATACTACCAGAAATACAACTTTAAATATTTTCCATTGGGTTTCTATCAATAAGCTTTTAACTTCACTGATGGCCATTTTGAATTTCTACCACAGTCAAAACACTTGTTTAGGACCTTGAAATAAATATATATCTAGTTTTTTTTATTCAATCTATAATGCTGTTATCAAATAAATAACCATTGAAATGTGTACTGAACTGACCCTTTAAGCTCCTTCCTAGAACCAAAGCTAGTAGCTCGAACTGATCATCTTACAAAGTTTGTCACTTTATATCATTTGTAGTTAAAATATAAAGCAAAGTGTAAATTGAAATATAGTTTTTAGCTCACCTGGCCCGAAGGGCCAAGTGAGCTTTTCTCATCACTTGGCGTCCGTGGTCGTCGTCCGTCGTCCGTCGTCCGTCGTCGTCGTTTTACAAAAATCTTCCCTCTGAAACTACTGGGCCAAATTTAACCAAACTTGGCCACAATCATCATTAGGGTATCTAGTTTAAAAATTGTGTCTGGTGACTTGCCAAACCAACCAAGATGGCCGCCATGGCTAAAAATAGAACATAGGGTAAAATGTATATTTTGGCTTTTAACTTTGAAACCAAAGCATTTAGAGCAAATCTGACATGGGGTAAAATTGTTGATCAAGTCAAGATCTATCTGCCCTGAAATTTTCAGATGAATCGGACAATGGGTTGTTGGGTTGCTGCCCCTGAATTAGTAATTTTAAGGATTTTTTTCAGTTTTCGGTTATTATCTTGAAAATTATTATAGATAGAGATAAACTGTAAACAGCAATAATGTTCAGCAAAGTAAGATCTACAAATAAGTCAACATGATCAAAATGGTCAGTTGACCCCTTAAGGAGTTATTGCCCTTTAAAGTAATTTTTACCAATTTTTGTAAATTTTGTAATCTTTACAAAATCTTCTCCTCTGAAACTACTGGACCAAATTCAACCAAACTTAGCCACAATCATTATTAGGGTATTTAGTTTAAAAATGTGTGCGGTGACCCAGCCAACCAACCAAGATGGCTGCCATGGCTAAAATAGAACATAGGGGTAAAATGTAGATTTTGGCTTGTAACTCTGAAACCAAAGCATTTAAAGCAAATCTTACAGGGATTAACTTATTTATCAAGTAAATATCTATCTGCCCTCAAATTTTCAGATGAATTGGACAACAGGTTGTTGGGTTGCTGCCCTGAATTGGTAATTTTAAGGAAATTTTGCCGTTTTGGTTATTATCTTGAAAATTATTGCAGATAGAGATAAACTGTAAACAGCAATAATGTTCAGCAAAGTAAGATCTTCAAATAAGTCAACATGATCAAAATGGTCAGTTGACCCCTTAAGGAGTTATTGCCCTTTAAAGTAATTTTTACCAGTTTTTGTAAATTTTGTAATCTTTACAAAATCTTCTCCTCTGAAACTACTGGACCAAATTCAACCAAACTTAGCCACAATCATTATTAGGGTACTTAGTTTAAAAATGTGTGGGTGACCCAGCCAACCAACCAAGATGGCTGCCATGGCTAAAAATAGAACATAGGGTAAAATGTAGATTTTGGTTTGTAACTCTGAAACCAAAGCATTTAAAGCAAATCTTACAGGGATTAACTTGTTTATCAAGTAAATATCTATCTGCCCTCAAATTTTCAGATGAATTGGACAACTGGTTGTTGGGTTGCTGCCCTGAATTGGTAATTTTAAGGAAATTTTGCCGTTTTGGTTGTTATCTTGAAAATTATTACAGATAGAGATAAACTGTAAACAGCCATAATGTTCAGCAAAGTAAGATCTTCAAATAAGTCAACATGACCAAAATGGTCAGTTGACCCCTTAAGGAGTTATTGCCATTTATAGTCAATTTTAACAATTTTCATTAATTTGGTAAATTTTGGTAAGTTTTACAAAATGTTTTCCTTTTGTAATTTTCTTTTCTGAAACTGCAGTAGAAAATCAATATAGAAAACAATCTACAAATGAACTGGCAATAAAAATAATTGATAATTCTATAACATGAAAAAAAAACACATTAATACCTGATGATGGTGTTTCTTTCTTTACATTGAAAATGATGTCACAACTATAATCCCGAACAATAGGTCGAATGTCAGATATGTTTCAGTACTTTGGCTTCATTTTCTACAGATTCAAGTGCAAATGATGCTTGAATTCCTACACTAATTTATACAGACTTCATCCCTTTCACAGGTAAGGCCTGCCTCATATTATATTTAAAACTTTAATAGAATATCAGAAATTTTGAGAGAAAATTAATCAACCATGCAAGATCTAAAACTTAATTAATATTGTTCAAATTGTCAATTAACTATTAAAAAAAAATTCTCATTAAAAAATATAGTTCTTCATTTTATATTTTATCAGAAGTTTAGGAAAAAATTGAATTTAATTGTGTCCCTTGTTCTCATTTCCTGGGATAAATCCAATACAAATTAAAGTATTGGTATTGAATTAATATTTAAGAAATATTTCAAACCTTACCATTTTCTTCACAAGAATGAAGACCATATTTTCAGTGTCATGAGTATCAGTCATCATATTTGTTGTACTTTGTTGTTTAAAAGTTGAATACAAAAAGATCAACAAAGCAATTCAAAACCACTTGAATTTTGCAACAACAAATGAGAGTTTTAACGACCTCAGCTGGCTATACAACCCTTGCACAATCAACTGAATTTTGCAGAAATCATTAATAGGAAAGATTGCCCTTAAATGATAATTTTTATTACCTTTTGTTTTTTTTGGGGGTGTTGCGCAACAACAAAACTTCACAACAAACTTTCTCATCACTTCGCATTTCTCGTTAGATAAATTTTACAAAAATTCTCCCCTGAAACTACTGTCAAATTAAACCAAACTTGGTTTAATCACCACTAGGATATCCAGGGACCACTGTGTATGATGACCCTGCCTGCCAACATGGCACATATGGCTGAAATAAAACATAGGTTTCAAATGCACTTTTTAGTCTTATATCTCTGAAACTAAACGACAGTACAACAGTTGCATTTATCATGCATCAATTGTAAATAAAAATATCAGGTGAGCGACACAGGGTCCTTGGAGCCTCTAGTTATGTAAACTAGTGATCTTTGCTGGCTCTTATTTTGATTGGCAATTAGATAACACCACTTGTTCAATACCTTGATCGGAAAATAAATAAATGTACTATGTTTTGTTTCAATCCCTACAGGATTTCTTGAGAAGAAGGTTTCAATCAAGATTAACCAATGACAATTTACATTCAGACAGGATGGCTATCTTTCTTTACCAATTGTCACCTAATCTTCAAAACTTAAAAAGGACATTAATTGATAGAAATAATTTATCTGCAAAGTTTGATAAAATTCTGTTCACTATTCCTCAAGCAGGAGATAAAAAAAAATGTTTACAGACAATTGATGACTAGTGATGGCAATTGCCCACAAGGTTAGCTGAAAAGATATTATAATATATAATTCAATATAGCAACAAAGAATTATCAACTAGCTTTCAGGAGTAAGGAAGTCAAATATTTTTTGAATGACCTTCATGCAATTTGTGACTCGAACATTTCCTCTGTCAGTTTTTTCAGACAATAAAGCTTTTAATCCTTCTAGTCCCATTCTCTCAACAGAAAGATTAAGATGAGAGAGCTTTAAGTTGGATTTAGAAGCCTTCAAAACAGTCGCTCGTGTAATTGCTTTACTAGCAATGGCTTCATTATAAGACTTGAGATTGTCTTGCTGGACTATACAATCATAAGGATGGCTGACATGAAACACAAATGAATCCAGATTGTTTAAGGCTTTTGTAGTTAATAATTTAAACAATGCTCTAGTATCATCAACTGCATTGTGTGCACAATAGTTTTCACCAAGAAGTTCTGACACCAATATAGTTTGAGAATATGATGGTAATCCTGGCATTATTTTCTTAAATAACTCCATGGTGTCTATGAATCCACATTTGTGAGATGATAACTCATTCCACATCTGATTTGCCTTTAAAGAATGGTACAAAACATGGCAATCAAAGCGTTTGATGTTGTGTCCTACAAGAACTGGCTTGGATGGATATTTGGAAAGAAATGTTATAAAATCAGTGAGAGCTTCATGTGGTAATTTGTACGAAACAGGTTGTAAATTATAAAACATCTGATTTACAGAAACGGTAATTTTTATACGACCGCAAAAAATTTTTGCGGTCGTATATTGGTATGACGTTGGTGTCGTCGTCGTCCGAACACACATTGGTTTTCGCACAATAACTTTAGTTTAAGTGAATGGATTTCTATGAAATTTTACCATAAGGTTCAGTACCACAAAATGGTTGGTATCAACAGTTAAGGAATTAGGGGCCAAAAATAAGCATTTTTGTAACTTCCAGACAATAACTTGTGTGTTAGTGTATGGATTTCTCTGACATTGTACCACAAGGTTCCATATCACAAAGGGAATGCTGGGATTGATTTTGGGGGTAATTGCCTCAAAATTTTAGGAATTAGGGGCCAAAAAAGGGGCAAAAAACAAGCATTTTTCTAGTTTCAGGACAATAACTTGTGTGAAAGTGTATGGATCTTTCTAAAATTGTACTACAAGGTTCCATATCACAAAGGGAAAGCTGGAATTGAGTTTGGGGGCAATTTCCCAAAACGTTTAGGAATAAGGGGTCAAAAAGGGGCCAAAAATAAGCATTGTTCTAGTTTCCAGACAATTACTTGTGTTCAAGTGTATGGATCTCTCTGAAATTGTACTGCAAGGTACCATACCACAAAGGGAAGGCTGGGATGGGTTTTGGGTGTAATTGCCTCAAAATTTTAGGAATTAGGGGCAAAAAAGGGGCAAAAAACAAGCATTTTTCTAGTTTCAGGACAATAATTTGTGTGTAAGTGTATGGATCTTTATGAAATTGTACTACAAGGTTCCATATCACAAAGGGAAAGCTGGGTTTGAGTTTGGGGGTAATTGCCCTAAACGTTTAGGAATTTGGGGCCAAAAAGGTGCTAAAAAACAAGCATTTTTCTAGTTTCCAGACAATAACTTGTGTTCAAGTGTATGGATCTCTCTGAAATTGTACTACAAGGTACCATACCACAAAGGGAAGGTTGGGATTGAGTTTGGGGGTGATAAAACATAAGGGGGTTCAAAAAATTGGGGAGGGGGATTTTTTTTCTATTTTAAGACTTTTATGATATATTTAAATTGGTAATTATGGTTGCAAACTCCATTGGAAATTTGAATTGAGATTATGACCATATCTTGAGGGAAAGAATTTTTTTTGGAAAAGGAGGGGGGAGGTGAAAAAAATTTAGGGGAGGGGTAAAAGAAATTGATTGTGGGGCAATTTTTTTCCATTTCAGATTAAAGAAATTAAAAGAAAATTTCTTCAAATATTATTTCTTTTGCAAAAAAGGGGGTCATTATGCAACAGCATAGTGTATTTCACAAAAGCAAAAAAAAAGGGGGGATTTTTTTGGGGGGGGGGGTCAATTTTGCAACAGCAACAGCATAGTGTATTGCACAAAAGCAAAAAATTGAATATAAATTCAAATCATATAACCAATTCTAAGTTCTTTGACTACAGTTATTCGGTGTCAGAAACCTATTATGTGTCAAATATTTATTTACAATCCAAATTCAGACCTGTTTCAAGCGCAAATATTGTGTCCATTTTTGCCCCAACTGTTCAGGGTTGGACCTCTGCGGTCGTATCCAGCTGTGCTCAGCGAAGCATTTTATTGTAATTTCGGAGGCCTGTATTGAGATAGGTTGGTTTGGAAAGATGTAAATGCTAAATTCGGTATTGTTTGAAGTTGCAGCAATCTGTATTACATCTGATGTTCTATCTGGAAAGAAAAAATTAGTTTTTCTTATTTCAATATTTCTCAATAAATACAAAATATGTTACCTGCTATTCAATAGTTTTAGCAATGTTTGGGTTAATCTTATCACCAAAATGAACCGAAAAGGAAAAGAAAAAAACTAATTATTTTTTTCATGATTTATTATTCTAATATTGCGTTTACAATATCTAATGTTCACTTTTCTTAAGTTTTTCATGTGAGGGTCTGTTAAAGCCTCCTGTGTGATATAGGTTATTTTCATTGTTGAAGTCTGCCTATAATTGCCTACTTTCACTTCATTTGAACTTTGGGTGAATACAGTCTCATTGGCAATCATACCACATCTCCATACTTTCATATAGACAGTTAAAGAAATTTGTATGGGCAATTTTCCTGCTGTGATATACATTTATCTCTACCTTTAATATTTGAGTGAAATCATATAATAGTATTACTTCATAAAGAAGAATGAAAAGCTGGTTCCATGGGCAATAAGCAATATACAATGTATAAACCGGTAAACATATAAAGTTTTCATATAGTTTATTATAAAACCCCATTTAATTTAAGTTTTTTTTAGTAAAATGTTATGCTATAACTATAAGGCAGAGCGGATATTTGCCATTAAGAGAGTTCTTAGTAGATAAGATTTGTACATGAGAATAATTTTTCTATATATTTATATATTAACGACTTACATAGGCTGGTAGTTTCTAAATCAAAGACTACCAGTGGAGCTGTTGAAATATCTATCGGTATACATAAAGATGCATTCATTGGAGCAGGGATTTCTTCATCTAGCTTCTCATTGTTAATTCCTATAACACATCAAGTTTTTTAAAAACAAAATTGCAGATTTTGATTGTTATATATGGTGTAAAATGTGTTTGTACAAAAGTAAATGAAACATCAAATGTTTAAAGTATGTTCGATTTTATAACTTTGATAATGCTTATTGCATGTCATGCATCAATCTTACAGACCAAAAAAGGGGCCCTCCGCTAATCAATTAGGAAAGACAGAGAATGAAGTTTAAAAATCATACTTTGGTTAAATTTGCAATAAGTTAAATGAAGTCAAAGTTTAAATTCCAAGACAATTTAAAAAGTTAAGGATGTACTTATGTAAAATTAAAAAAATCAAATATTTAAAATTGATACTTTAAGTCAGAAGAGCAATAGTTAAGGGAGCTACCATTTGATTTTTATTGGGGGCTAGGATGAAATTTGGAAAAAAGGCAGGACAGAAGTTTTGAGTAAAAACAAGAGGCTCTCAAGAGCCTAAATCGCTCACCTGTATTTCAGAGGAGAAGATTTTTAAATGTGAGCAAACTTGATGAACAAATTGTGTAAAATTGTCTTTAAAGGGCAATAACTCCTTAAGGGGTCAATTGACAATTTTGGTCATATTAACTTTTTTGTAGATCTTACTTTGCTGAACATTATTGCTGCTTATAGTTTATATATATCTATAATAATATTCAAAATAATAACAAAAAACTGCAAAATTTTGTTAAAACTACCAATTCGGTGGCAGCAACCAAACAATGGGTTGTTCGATTCGTCTGATAATTTCGGGCCGATAGATCTTGACCAATTAAACAATTTTACCCCATGTCACATTTGCTCTAAAAGATTTAGTTTTTGAGATATAAGCCAAAAACTGCATTTGACCCCTATGTTCTATTTTTAGCCATGGCGGCCATGTTTGTTGATGGATCAAAACTTCTGAAAAAATTTATAAACTAGATACCCTAAGGAACATTTAGTTAAAGTTTGAAGGTATTTGGCCCAGTAGTTTCAGAGGAGAAGATTTTTGAAATAGTTTACGACGACAGACGATGACGGATGCCAAGTGATGGCATAAGCTCACATGGGGCCCTGTGGGCCCCGGTGAGCTAAAAATGCAATTAGATTTACCTATTTCACTTTCATAAATTCTTCCCTCTCTCATTTCAACTCTGGTACTTTTTACTGATCTTTCTTTTTTTAGATTGATTCTTCTTTTTTTGTGCTGCTTTGTTTTGGCTCTTTCAGATTTTTTATTACCCTCTTTCTATTCAATCGTATAGCCCTCTTGATAGTTTCATTCCCAGGTGACAATCCAGCTGCTTCACTAACCTTAAAAATAAATAAATTATAACAACATGTATATATTCAATAGGAGGATGGTCTTAACAGTTATTTAAGAATTGACTAGTCCTTTTTGTTGCCAAGTTTTTTTTTGATGTAAAAGCATTGATCAAAGCACATTTTTCATGAAGCACTTTAGGCTTTTATACCCTATAAAACTACAAAAATAATGAAGAAGGAACAAGGATGCGAGATTTTATTGCTGTGTTGAAGACCCATTAATTGACTTTGGTTGTTTTCTGCTTTGGTTAGGTTTGCTGTCTGTTTAACACATTCCCCATTTCAATTCTAAATTTTATTTCTTAAAATTACATTTCATCTTTAAAATATACTTTTGTATAGTGAAATAACAAATTTCCCTTATTTTGTTTTGAAACATTAGGGAGCAACAATTGAACTTCAAAAGGGAGGGGTTATGGTCTGTTGTTTGAGTCAAAAAATATTTCGTGCAAAGCAATATAATTTACTTTTTGACGCTAATAATCAAATTTTTTTAGGAAATCAGGTTTCAGAATATTTTTTTGTCATCTGCTTGAACAGAATATTTTTTTCATCAAACTTGGGATCAGAATATTTTTTGGGAAAAACCATATAAGTATAATTTGCAAATATTACCTTTGACACATAACCATATCCCTCATTTTTTTGTAATTAGATATAAGAAGATGTGGTATGAGTGCCAATGAGACAACTCTAAGACTGCTGCACTGACACGATAATTTAAACTTGAGGAACCAGAATAATGCTTATTTTTTGCTGCTTTGGTTGAGACCGTATGGTTAAAGCTTTCATTTGCTTGGGAACTAGCAAGTTTTGACAGTTTCTTTGATTGGCTTTCAATTTTTCCCAGAAACAATTTCTCTAAATCAGCTTTGAGGCTTTCAGATGTCAAGTCCTTTCCGAAGGATAAGTTTGTGTGCCTGTATGATGCTCTGTCTTTTAGATAACCACACCATTTCATATCACAGGTTTGGTGTTTCCCATACATATGGTCAATCATCCCTCTGACTCCTTTTTCAATTTTTTCTGGACTGCCTTGGTTTTGTGCCAACATATAAGAATAATTCTTGGTAATTGCATTTTTTACCATTGGCGTCAACTCCTTTTGCTTTTGTTTTAGGCTGTACAGCTTTTTGGTGATATTTATGATTATATGATTTCTATCACTGGTTTTTACCATTTTAGAATTTGAAAGAAGTTTCTTTGCCCTGTCAAACCCAACAGAATCGTAATCACCTGCCAGTTCATTAATTTCAATATTTTGCTCATGTACATCCTTCACCAACTGTACTACCATGTCTGGTTCCATGCCCTTTGCTGTCCCTGACCAGTTTTATTTACAATTGTGTGGTATAGGTGGTCTTCCCTTCTTTTGTGCATTCCAACATATACGGCAGCTGGATATTCTGAGGGTGTGATGCACAATTTTCCGTTTTTTCCCCTATCAGTGATGCCACACCTGAAAAGTTAAATGTATATGCTAATGCAAGTAAGTGTAAATATGGAGTAATCATGTTGCTATACTAGTAATTCAAATTGATTGTGTAATAATTCTTATATGATTTGCATATCTATAAATACTTGAATTGGATTGGTCAATTAGAATTTTTCTCTTGGTTTACACTTAGATAAACCATGTTTCCGAAACTAATTTTGTAATCTATTCATGCGCGATACACATGCGTGCAGGGATCCCGTGATTTTCAGCAAATTGAGATTAAAAAACAAATTTGGCTTAAAGGGGCACTAGCTGTCAAATTTATGTTCACCGATTTGACTCAAATTCTCATATTTGATTTATAACAATGCAAAACATTTATCCAAATTATAAAAAGTCTA
The DNA here is from genome assembly GCA_017311375.1 of Mytilus coruscus. Taxonomy (NCBI): domain Eukaryota; kingdom Metazoa; phylum Mollusca; class Bivalvia; order Mytilida; family Mytilidae; genus Mytilus; species Mytilus coruscus. The sequence continues at coordinate 68,089,165 of CM029601.1, forward strand.
AAATAAACAATATTCCGGGCATGGGCTCGATAATATGTAGCTTCGTTTCGTGTGTATTTAAGTCTAGACGCCATCTAATTAACTGTCGAGTTGACCCCCGAAGATCTCCGATTGCCAAATAAGCGATATAAACATAAATTAAGATATAAATAGATAGCAGAATCGTGCATTTGGATTTTTCTAGGTCTGTTTAATTTCATATTATAGATTAAAAATATATTTAATCATCGTTTTTACCTGTATAAGAATGATTTTTTGTGGATCGAATCAGTCAATCAAATGATTTACCTTTGTTTCACTTTCAATGTTGACATTCTTTTCCTTTAAATAATTGAACACGCACAATGCATGCGGTATCCATCTCTAGCCAAGGGGTTAAATTGAAATTCACATGAATACAGATTCAATGAGGTCGAATTATTCACTTGCAAGTGAATAATTCATCCTCAATGTTTCTTAGCTTATTTTGACAAAATTAAACCATACTGGCTGCTAAAAGCGATATATTATTTCACTATTTCACTTTCATTAATGATTGAACAAAAAAAATCGTATTTTATATTTTTTATACATCTCGTAGCTAGTGCCCCTTTAAGAATTATAAGGATTAAACACATTTTTTCTAGAGGTTATTGATGTGTTAACCGGGGCTCTTACTCACAAACTTTACATAAAAGTCCTTCACACTTTTATTCAGTTTGTGAGTTAATCGCCCCAGTTACACATCAATAACCTCTAGAAAAAATGTGTTTAATCCTGTAATAAAGGCGCCAACCTCATTTTGCCTAATTTTAGTAAAAACCTATTTTTTTGTCGGAATAAAAGACAGAAACAATATATTTCGTTGAGTATTGCATTAGACATAGGTTAACTTACTTTTAGATAGTCAAATACAAGATCTACAGCTGCAAAGTTTAGAATGGAATACAAAAAGGAGCCAAAAACAAGCATTTTTCTTGTTTCAGGACAATAGCTTGTGTATAAGTGTATGAATCTTTATGAAATTGTACCACATGGTTCCATACCTCAAAAGAATGTTGGGATTTATTTTGGGGGAATGGCCTAAACCATAAGGTATAAGGGGCCAAAAGGTGCAAATAAACTAGGATGTTCTGGTTGCCTGACAATTACTTGAGTATAAGTCTATGGATCTCTTTGAAATTGTACCACAAGGATCCATACCAAAAAAGGAAGGTTGGGATTGATTTTGAGGTTTATGACCCTAAAATTTTAGGGAATAAGGCCAAAAAAAGTACTTTTCTGATACTTTGTATAAATTGCTTATTTCCTGGCCTATTTCCATGGGGTTTAATTCTAAGTCTTAAAAACTTGGGGTTGTTTAATATAAAGAATCTAACTGTGTATTTAGATTTTGGATTGTGATCCCGTGTGTAAATTGGTACACATTGAGGTCCAAAGGTCCCAATTTAACTTTGTTTGATTTCTTAAGAAATATAGATTTATTTGGGTTTTTTTATATGGTGATTTTCATGTGTATTCAGATTTTTTATTTTGGGGCCAGTTTTCAAATAAGTCCACATTTAGGTCCAAAGGGTCCCAACATAAACTTTGATTTCAACAAATATTTAGTTCTTGAGTTTTTTTTATATGCTGAATCTGTGTATTTTTAGATTTTATGATTTTTCGGCCCTGTTTTGTAATTGGTCCACATTAAGGTCCAAAGGGTCCAAAATAAAAATTTGATTGATTTCAACAAATACAAATTTATGGGGTTCTATGATATGCTGATTATTACCCTGTATTCATATTTTGTATTTTGTGTCCAGTTATCAAATTTGTCCGTATTTAGGTCCTAAAATACACTCAGTTTGAATTCATCCATTATTGAAATCTTTTGGTTCTTTGATTTGCTGAATCAAACCATGTAGTTATATCTTTTATATAAATGGACCATAATCATGATAATAGATAAATGACTATATATGACTATTTTCACTCTGTGTCAGAACCTGTGCTATGTCAAATATTTAATCACAATCCAGAATCAGAGCTGAATTGCACAATTAATAGAAATTTCATTTCAAGTAGATTCATATTTGATAATATAGATTAAAAGAAGGGAATTGCCACTTGAAAAGTCCTATTTAATTTTTTTCATATCTTAGACCACATTCATTCTGTGTCAGAAACCTATGCTGAGTCAAATATTTAATCACAATCCAAGTTCAGAGCTGTACAAAGCTTGAATTTGGTGTCCATACTTGCCCCAACTGTTCAGTTTTTGACATCTGCAGTCATACGAAGATGAGCATTTTATAAATAGTATGATTTTTTTTTTTTTAAATATTTGAATATTTGTACACTTGCCTTTAATGCATGCACATTTTTTTTTGGTTTGTTTTTATAAGTACACTGTGATTTTATATGTACCTGACAAACTATTGTAAGCCCATCCAGAACCTTTCTTCTGCCAACAAGTGTCTGTGGATGCATTAATACCTGCTTGTTCATTACCTTCTGTAAAAAAAGGTTAAATTCATAATACTGGAAAATATGTATTTAAAAACAGATCTCAAGCCCTAAAAACATGAACCAAAAGGTAAAACTTAACTACAGTCATTTAAACATGAAATAAATACCAAAGTGGCCCAAGTGTTGTAGAGATTAATTGTCCTTAATACATGAGGACTGTAGCTGAGAATTATCATTGATTTATTATGAAATGTTTTCAGAGAAATAAACCTAAACACAAAACTCAACCATGAAATTAAGGTGATAGTGACACTAAGATTTAGGTATATATAAAAAGGTATAGAAATAGAAATACTTTAATAATTATGGAGCCTAACAGATTTTAAATTTCATACCATTATTACAATGATTTTTCTTATGACAATGAAATAATAATGAAAGAAATTACAACACAATAGAACAATGAATAGTTGTTGCATGCACATGGACGAGAAAAGTTAATATGGGAGACAATCAAAAAATATTTAAGGATTATTTCCCTTTGAACTGTATCAGATATGTTGCTCTGAGTTGGATAAAAAAGAAGCCCAAACTGATTAGATATAAGGGTAGGTTTCTCCCATGTACATGCAACAACCAATTACTAAATATCTATGCATATAATATTTAAATTGCAAGAATTGGATTAGCACCTTTTTACATATATTTTAGGCATTAACGTTAACATATACATGTCAATATATAAAATGACATTTGTAAAATATGTGTGCCATTGTATGTACAATGTACATGTATATACAAATGACAGGATCAGGCCTATTTTTTTATAAAATTATTATATTTAATTTTCATTCAAACCTGCATCAATGGTCATGGACTGGAAAGCTTCATCAAGTTAAAACTTCCTTTCTGAAGCATTTGCCTGACACTCTATTATGTCTCCAACTTCATTTTCTCTTGACTTTAGTGACTTATGATGAGGACAATGGACATTCATGGCAGCTAGCAAATTATTCAGCTGTGTTTCTCCTATGCCTGCATGAATCATACCTGATAATATAAAAAAACACACAAAAAAAAAAATGAACAATAAATTTAAAACACCAGCAAAATTATTTAAAATAGGTTTAATTATATAGGTTGGGCCATATTTTCTATGTACATGTACATGTACATGTAGGAAAATGAAGGCAAGCAAAATTAATTTTGTGTCTCCTGTGGCAATGCAAAATAGGGAATTATGATGTCTGACCAGGATAAAATGGTATGTTTTAAATTATCACACTACTGGCAGCTGATTTTAGTTCTGGTTGGCTAGTAAGTCTTGGAAATCAAGAGGATTTTTCATGTTGGCAATTAAGATTGACATATGCTTAATGATACTCATTATCACAAAAAGTGAAATGATATCAATATTATTTTGATTATCAAATTAAATTTCCTCAATTTTGGAGTTACAAAATGTACATGTGATGACGTCATTATTCTACTTTTATGCATCATAGCATTTTGAAATTAAACAAAAAACATAAATCTGCTCTTTCAATTTGAATCGTCAGAACTTTAGATAAAATATCTTTAACATTTAGGTACATGTATCAGCCCACTAAGCCAATCTCGGAATTAAGTATTTTCTGCACTTTTCATAGTTTATTACATACATATATTTATAAATGTATAAATTACCTGCCACACCAAGTCTGTGTGTTCGTTGTTTGTTTTTCTGCTTTTTATTGATCTGATGAGTTATAATTAAACGCTTTTCAACTGATTTTTATATTTTGTTCATATATTACGCTGTTACAACACTGTCCCAGGTTGGGCACCTGCAAGAAATTTAACCCCTCCATATTGTATGTGCTTGTCCCAAGTCAGGTGCCTGTAATTTATGTTAGTGATTGAAGTTTAATGCTGTGTAACATATTTGTTTTTTTCATTCATTGTTAAGTACTTAAAATTGTTGTTAGTTTTTTTGTTTGAATTGTTTCACAATTATCATTTGGGGCATTTTATAGCTGACTATGTGGTATGGGTTTTGCTCATTGTTAAAGGTTGGACGGTGACCTAAAGCTGTTAACTCATATGTATTTGGTCTCTGTTGGAAAGTGGTCTTATTGGCAATCATACCACATCTTCTTATTTTTATATGTAGTACAATTTTTTATATTGACCAAACTATATCATCATAATTGAATGAACATTTGTTTTTTTTACTTGCAGCTAATTTTGTATTGACATCAAATGTACCAACTCCTTTCTACTACTATTTGCATGGTGTGTCTTTCCCTAATCTTATTCGGGCGATATCTCCACATTCTGTACATTGTATATACAAAATACCAGCAACACCATACAGTCAGAAAGCAAGCCCTTAGAAACGACCGTTGTTGCTACTTTCTTAAGACAACAATGGGACTGATATTAAAGCCCGCCATTCTGAAATTGCGTTAATTTCGCGGAAAAAAATAATTTGGCGGCAATTTGGAAAATTTTCTATTTTCTGTTTCTTACTTGCCATTGGGGTCAGAAATAGATTTCTTTCTATCTTTAAGCATATGTCTTATTATTAAAGAAAATACCTAAATTGGCTGTCTTTTAACAATTACGTTAATAGATTATGCGAAATTGTCTGTTATTTTTTCTTCTTTTTTTCACAGATGTACAAAGATTATACTATATAACAAATTAATAATACGTATCTCAAAGTTTTAAAAAAAGTTCAAGTCTAACGTTCTGTCATTCCTTAGGAAACCCCATTTGAACAAAATTCCAAAAGAAAGACATTTTTTGACATTGTAGTTTTTTGGTCTTACACATCGATGTCAACATGCATCTGAACATAATGTACACACATTTAGTGTGTTTGTTTGAAAAAGCAATGGCGAGTTAAGCTGTGAATTTGACTGGATTAATTATTCTCTTTAAGTGAAATGTTTGACGTTAACTAAAACAATAAGGTAAGGAAATTTTATACTGTCTGTGCACAACCTTAAGGTGACTAAAAAAAACTCATTCATTGTTAGTATCATTTTTTTGTGATGGAGGAATCCTGCAAAAGTAAATGCAAAAGTCTTGTCCTTAGAACTTAAAACAATCTCTTTCAGACTTGCATTTTAATCATTCAACGCATATTCATACTTACATGAAGTGTGACTTACATATGACTTGTGATCTAAAACATAATTGTTGACTTAGCACTCAGAAACTGCTCTGAAATACTTTTAATATGCAAAGTTATTTATTTTTTTAAATAGAAGAAGAAAAATATGAGACCAAGCTTATTTATTCGCAAGTTCATGATTAGGCTATAAACCATTTAAATAATTATTCTTTGGTTTAGGCTTTTTTTATAATTTGAGTCCATTCATTAGAACTTGCATGGAATCAATGAGACAAAATGTATTGTTATATTTAGTTTAATCATACAAGGATTGCAAGCCAATTTCCTTTTATTTCAAATAATGAAGAATTTACATTGAGAATACTTTGATTATTATTTCTTTTAAATGAAAAAGGTAGGATCAGGTATCAATATTGAAACAGAATTCCTGTTTGTGATCATTTTAACCCTGTCTAGATCCAGAATTCATGCATATTTTGGCTACCCCTTGTCTTTATATAGTAGAAATTTATTTCTGTGTTGATATAATTTGGTTACAGCAGTAAAAATATTTACCAAAATATAAATATTAAAGTTACCCTTGGAATAATATATTATGGCACAGAGTAACTGTAATATCAAAGCCCTATTTCAGTTCTGAAATTGTTGTAAAAGTGATAAAATGTGTTTACCTAATTGTTTTACATATGTCTTTAGTATCATAATATATTTAGTAAAATCATTTCAATAATATCCACTTGTATATAACAGCATATGGTGCTTAATATAATAATAATATATATAATAGTACCAATAAGTTTGTTCATGAAAAGTGTCAACAAAGGGACGTAACTCGTAAATAACTATTGGCACCGCTTCGTCAGAAATATTGACACATCGAAGTGGCACATTTGCGTATTACAGCCTATTAAGTGGCACAAATTTGACACGGGTCAGTTTATAAAAAGCCTCATCACATATTTTAAATTCAGCATGGGTTCCCCAGAAGTTAAGAAAGAAATTTCAACTGATGTGTTGAAAAAACTTGACGCGACAGTGACGACCTTTGGTTTGAAGGCTTTGTATTCTAATTCAGTACATTTAATCAAAAACAATTTTTATGTGAGAACTTCTCAAAAGTATACACAATTGGCATTTGTAACGTACAGCATGCTTTGATTTCATTTGATATGACTTTTTGGAGGAAACAGAGTCGTATCAGTTGAGGAAAAAATGACCCAAAAAATGCCCAAATATGGTAGTCACATGACTTCCATTGTTGCTTTAAGAAATAGGGTCAAACCAGGGTCAGCTTTCCAACTGCATAAGGTTTAACTCCCAACGAATTATGTAATTGTAAAGGGACTTCACATTTGGAACATTGTTTCAAATGCTGAACAATATAGTCTAGTTCGACAACATATCTACAGTGGTTTAAGGGAAGTAAATCAGTAGGTAATGGTAACAAGTCAAAATCAACATTTATATTATATTCATCATCAACCACTACTTCATGATCTTGTATATTAGGTACAGACTCAAAAGCAACATTACACAAATCAGATGTTTCAATGGTTTTCAGTTGGGCATATGAGTGGTCAGGTTCTAAGTTTTGACAATGGACTGAGTCAAATGATGGTATATCGTGGTGGTCAGGTTCTAAGTTTTGACAATGGACTGAGTCAAATGATGGTATATCGTGGTGGTCAGGTTCTAAGTTTTGACAATGGACTGACTCAAAATGATGGTATATCGTGGTGGTCTCATTGCAATCCACTAGCTCCTGTGAAAAACTACATCTACATCTACATCTACATCGTACGACGATCCATCAGCACATTGATGACTATAAGTCGGCGCATCGCAAACAGACACTTATTAAAAGATAACAATTTTAAGTGCAATAATCAATAATAAATCAAAAGTAATTTTGTGCAAAAATAAAAATAAACACATTTACATATATTTACAAACAGGGTAGATATTTAAATATACTGACTTTGGATCAGTATTTTAAACTGATCCAAAGAGTTGACACTGATAATGTTTTGTGGAAGTGAATTCCAAAGTACAACTGTGTATGGGAAAAAGCTGTGCTTAAAATAATCTGTTCTGGTGCTGAATGTTTGATATTGAAGTGAATTTGTGAATCTGGTGTTTTTGACTGGCTGTGGTGAAAGGTAAAGGTTTGGGTCTACTGCTATAAGGTGGTGTGAATGCTAGTCGTTTTGTAACCTGGTCGTTTTGTAACTAGGTCGATTCGTAACTGAGACGTTTCATACCTGGTGTAATTATATATGGTTTTAAAGTGTGTCTCTATTAGTTTAATTTGTCTTAATTAAACAGTTAAAGACAATATATATAAATTAATTCACTAGTTTTGTCTCTGGATGTGTAGATCTCTTAGAAATGTCTATATATTGAAGCCAGAATAAATTTCTTGTGTTTTTTTTCATATAATACAGGAAATAATTTAAATAAACTAAAAGTAATTTATTTATCACAGTTCTGCATACTTAATATATTTTTTATTGAAAAATGATCAAAGTATGCATCAAATAATAACAATATTGTAATAATTTAAAACTGTTTTAAATTATTTAATTCTTGGCTAATTGGTGATTATGCCTGGTGTTGAACCTTAATGGTTTTATGACAGCTATTGACAGGTGATTATAAGTAATAAGGTGTCAAGTGATTAAGTAGAGGATTAAAAATGGCACACGACCTGAAAAAAAATTATTTTCTACTTTTTTTTCCACTTTGACATGCAATTGCATAACCGTGTTCCTTTTTCACCCGGGCTTGGGACCGGCGTTGGCACAGTTCAAGTTTTTTTTTCTTTTTTTTTTTGTAAATCGTCTTCCTTTAGAACATTAACTTACTCATTTTTGTTTCTTTCTTTGAGATTCATTATTATGTTGTCCTTTGTTAATGGTATATATATATCAATTAGTCTTTTTATATTTTTAATCGAAATATTTATTCAACATTTCTTCCATAACCTACAACTCATATCATGATATATTGTTAAAAGGTTACGAAACGTCTCAGTTACAAAACGACCTAGTTAGTTACGAATCGACTAGGTACGAAACGACCAGGTTACGAAACGACCTGCACCCGGTGGTGTGTGATTTTATACATCATTTTTACTCGGTTGATGTTTCTGCGAGTTTCTAGTGACTTCCATTTAAGATGGTCAATCATGGAAGTGACACTTCTGGTGTTATGATACCTGTTGGTGACGTAGCGTGCTGCCCTTCTCTGTACTTTTTCGATGTTTATAACTAGCCCTTGGATTCGTTGGTTTTTCTCTAAATTCTTCTTTTTTGGAAATTTTCCTTGTTTGTTCCTTTGAGACATTGTTCAGCAGACGATACAATATTTTACGATTGTGATTTTACAAAATTTTCATCATTCAAGGATTTGCAATATTTCAGTGACTAATTCTGAACGTACTTTTCAGATACTCACCACGATATCTCTTTCTTTGGGTGGATCTACGTGTTGAAAATTAGTAAGACAGCTTAAAAATATACCGAAATGAATACAAATTATAACAAAAATTGATAGTCATTCTAGTATAAATATAAAAGCTGGTTACTTGTCAAAATATTGAAAGCAAGTTTCTTCCGAGATTCCAAAATGGCCAATCTCGATGTCAACAAACCAAAAAAGGTCGACTTTGTAGTTTTAAATACCGTCCTTAATTTAATTTTTGTGAATTATGAATCGAGAAAGCACTAATTTAGAACAAAAATTGCTAGTGTTTTTATATTGTTTTTAATCGAGAAGAAAGTAAATATTTTGCGACGTTCGATACGATTACCGTAATGACTGCGCATCAATCGACGCAACGGGCGCGAAAATTTAAACCCGCGAGCAAGTATCATTAATATATATATAACACCTGCTAAACCACAATTCCTTCCAAACTAATAAATTTACATTGAGTACTAAGATCATTTGCCGAAATTGGATTTTTTATATTTTGTAGATATCTGATTAGGGTTTAAGAAAAAACAAATTTATGGCATTAAAATATTTTTGCCACTTTAGAAATTTATATAGACTTTTAAAAATAAGCAAATTTCACCATTTTAACCGTTTCATAAAACTTCGGATATTTGGACCAGAATTGACCAAATATAGGAAAAAAAAAATTAACCTCAGGTATTAACATATTTGTCAGTTAAAATACAGTATTACAACATATTTAATTATTACCAATAAAACAGTTACATGCTGCTAAACACTGGTAATTTTCAGCTTAAAACTGCTGAAATTGGCTAATTTTCATCTTTGACAATAAATGGCTATTTATAGATGGAGCTCCATATAGAGAGTAACATAATAACATTGAATATTTTTTTAAAATATTTTGCACAGAAAGTAGTTGCTATGAAGGTATCATGTATGCAAAATTTCAGGTCAATATGACAACATTGCATTTGGAACCTTTTGCATTGTTTTCTGGCAGATTGGCTCTTAAATACACTCATTATGGGCTCTTAAATACACTCATTATGTAGAGACAAGATAAAAAGAAAAAAGTAATTTTTTTCCTAAATATACATGGTTCAATTGTTTTCTGCAAAGATGTACTATGGACCACGAATGCATTTGGTGTACTTTTTATACTTTAAGTTGTTTTTGTTTTATCGCTTCCAATTTCAACATATAACTGGGTATCGGTTTACACTAAAGTTTCTTTGACATTTTTAGGCCGTCCATTTCAAACGGGTTATTTTCAGTTTTCGTTTCAGTGTTTTTAATTTTGTTTTAAATAACAAGTACAAAAAGCAATCCAGCCATTTTTTTTTTTGACGTCCTGCGCAGATGGAAAAAAAATTAGATCTAATACACACAAAAATTGAACATTTACACACAGCAGATTTGTTGATTGAATTTTTGGTGTTTAATGCCACATTCAGTCCTATTGGCAATGTTACCACATTTTCCAAAGAGACACCAATATTGCGCGCATCATCTTTATGTTATCTACAAAATATTATCAAAATTATAAACACTACCGTATAGTCAAATTGTAAGGTAGCAGTACACAGTTAGAAGTTTAGTTCCGCATTTTGGCCATGGTGAATTTTTTAAATATGAAAGTTTTTGTACAATAAAATTTATTTTTAGATGGTTGAAGAATAATATAGCTTTCCAAGTGGGTTTATATGAACATCAAGATTGTTTTTGCATGTTTTATAGGCCATTTTTCTGTTTGACACTGCATATTTTCACATCCGTACCTTGTTTCTTCGAATGATAAATGAAAGTTATTTCGTTTACACCAAAAATTGCGTTGTCTAGTGACAGACTTTGCAGCCAAACATATCCAAATTTTAACAATTTCATCCACAATTATCAACTTTCTCAACAAAAGTTTCCTTTTTATACAAAATATAAGACCATGAATATCTTATCAGATCTATTCACCTTTTTTCTGAACAGTGACGTGTAACACTTTAAATACTGTGAGATTCAGGAAAAACGCTTAGGGAGCTATCATTTGATTTTTATGGGGGCTAGGATGTAATTTGAAACAAAAGGTAGGACAGGAGTTTTGAGTTAAAAAAAGGCAGGATGAGCAACTTGGCAAAAAAAAAAAAAGGCAGGATGTCAATTTAAAAATGAATGGCCCATAGATCCAGAAATTATTGTAGTGTTTTTCAACCTCAAACTTTTCAATTCAATCTATGGAAAAATGAGCAGAAATGCATATATGATTTTCTTTTTGGACCTCTTGATAGATAAATTTCTATGGTTTCAGAAAAGGTATCACTTTAATGGATTGAAATTCTCCTTTGAACCAAATTTTGGGGACTTTTTGGACATTTTTACCCCCTTTATGCAATATTTTGTATCAAAATAAATGCAGATTGTTTCCATGGTTACACCAAATTCACCATTATAACTATTGGAAATCAAATCTATGGAAGATGCTGATTCCATATATATGCACATGCATAACACAAACATAAAGCCTTATTTGTTAGAAAGCAAGGGAAAGAGGGTGGTTAAAAATTATGAGTGTCAATCTCAAGTTTTTCTACTAACTGTGTATTGCTACTTAAAGTTCAAATAATTATGACGTCTTGCAAGGCTATTTTATTTTTTGGCTGTGACGCCGTCAAAGCAAAAATAAAATAGCCTTGCAAGGCGTTATAATTATTTGGACTACCAGGTATCCAGTTTCATAATTTATTGTTTCTTCGAATGATAAATGAAAGTTATTTCGTTTACACCAAAAATTGCGTTGTCTAGTGACAGACTTTGCAGCCAAACATATCCAAATTTTAACAATCTCATCCACAATTATCAAATTTCTCAACAAAAGTTTCCTTTTTATACAAAATATAAGACCATGAATATCTTATCAGATCTATTCACCTGTTTTCTGAACAGCGACGTGTAACACTTTAATACTGTAAGATTCAGGAAAAGGCTTAGGAGCTATCATTTGATTTTAATGGGGGCTAGGGGCTAGGATGCAATTTGAAACAAAAGGTAGGACAGGAGTTTTGAGTAAAAAAAAGGCAGAAAGAGCAACTTGGCAAAAAAAAGGCAGGATGACAATTTAAAAATGAATTTATGTAAAATAAGTCAGGATATTAATATTTAGAAAATAAATATATGACTTACTAGTTTAATAAAACTAAAATATTTAATTAGTATCTCATACAACTTTCACATTAAACCCTTTAGTGGTTGCGGAGGAGTTGCTGACTGCAGGTAGTTACACTACACCAATAGTGATTTTCTCCTTTTTGGTCCAAAGTTTCCCCCATATACCCTCAATGGGGAAAAAACATATGGTGCACAGTTTCACAACCCTCACAAGACATATCATTAGTTAGTTGGATTTAAATCTATTCTGTTCTTTGAGAGGACTTAAGGATTGTAGATATATTACAAACAGACGGAGGGACAGACCGACCGACATTATGAATATTATATATCCCCCAGCTATCAATAGCATGGGTATAATAAGTCTCTTTACAAAAGGATCAAATGAATTCAGCACAGCCAATAATTACAGGTCAAGCTAGCCCTACTGGCCTGTTAAATAATTTATTAAAAGAAGAACGCTTAGGGGATATGGTTGGGTCACTACTGTGGATATGCGTATGAATCTTTCCAATGGAAATAAGACATGTACAGAAAATTTATCAAATCACCAATTAATATATATATCTAAATTAAAAAGGAGGGATATGTTGTATATATTCATGATATTTACCTGATAAAATCCCAGCAAATTAACAGAGCTATTGTTGCTGTTCTTCCTCTAAAAGTCACAGTGATGCTTTCAACATGTACAAAAAGCTCACAGCAAGTTCAAAATGACCCCTTAGCAATTTTTAACTTCATTTAGACTTTAACTGTCAGATTCTTATGTACATAAAATAACATGTTTCAATCATTTTCATTTTATATTTATTCAAAATACATGTATCAAGGGAATTAATACAGGAAAGTAAAACACTAAATTGACTAATACAATGACGGTGGCATCTTTTTGTTGTTACACTGTACTGTTTTTGCAACAAGAATGAGTATTAAGTTGAAATGTCTATGCTATCTGTATAGTAATATATGTTGCCAAGTCTGTAGAAACAGCATGTACCAGTATGTCATCACTTGACATTTTGCTTTGCAAATCTTTGTCATCAACTATATTCAAATTCTCAATTTTAACTAATACAACTTTGCTGGACCTCTAGTTCTTCAATAGTTTAAATTATTAAAGGTTTGATTAAAAATTGGTCTTTTTTCTGTAGCACTGCATTCTATGTATATATCATGTGAAAATTCCATAGCCCTACTATTAAAACGTTTCAATGGCTAATAGAAACTGTAAAAGACCATCATTCTTCATTATTCAAATTTGTTGTCAAAACTGATTGTAGAGAAACCTTTGTGCTCATGACACATGTCTCAGCCTAGAGAAGTTTCAATATGTAGTTACTATTTTCTTTGTTGGAATATACACCCTTGCTTATGCATATATATATGATATTTTTCTAAGACGTGAGGTTTTTGTGTAAACCTTTATGCAATTTCACTCAAGACAAACAAAGAATGGTTCATCATCTGAAATATCATCAGCTATTACATTTGCTCTTGGAATATATTCTGTTTCTACTGTTTCATTATATCCTTCATCTAATTTGTCTTTGTAATATAAGTGTAATTAACACAGCATGGCACGAAAGATTTCTTCTTAATAAATGGCATTTGTACCTACAAAAAAAACACAACATATTATAACCTAGGCAAATATTGACAAATGCTAAAATAGTAGTGTTCTAGGTCAATACAAAGTTTTTTTTTTCTTCTCAAAAATGACCCGAGACATATTGTTGGCTTAAACAGACTAGAAATTTTACTAACACTGCTTTTTTTAGAACACTACAAAGGTTAGTACTAGTGGAGCATGACAGGCTTTCCCTTCCTAAGTACCTGATAACCTTCTCTCATTATTGTATTTTTATGGAGTTTGTATTGATAACTTCAATTTTTATAATTCTTATGCAATTCATTTGAAACAACAATGTTTATTGGTTGTCAAAATTTTTGGAGGTTAGATTCCACAGTCTTCCTGTCTTTAAACCAGCATTTTCAATTTCTGCTATTTTTAATTTTTTTTCTTTGAAGAAAAAAAATAACCACAATTTTTGACTGAAAACCTGATTTTTGTCAAAATTAATTTGTATCTTATGAAATATGAGTTTTTTTAATTAGTCTTCTTTTTGGCTTTAATTTTTTCATGGGTTGGAAAAACAGGCAAAAATTCCAAAAGGGGAGGGGCTTTGGACACATGTATCATTGGTCTGCTCAAGAGTTTTTATTTTTGTTTGACAATTCTATTATAATGTACAGTTTGACATGTGACTGCTTCCATTGGCAATTTGTTACAATTTCGTGTGATCATTCATAACAACATGCAGGTATTTGATAACCCATATCAAATTCATGAACGTGTGCTAGTAAATTTTATTTAGCCAGTGTCACAGTATACTGACCTGGACCTGAAAATAACAAAAGATAAAAATCATCAAGAATTTGGTCCACCAGGACAATGCATACTGGATGGTGGTGTCATTTTACCATTCTTGAGTTATGCCCCTTTATAAACATAAAAATTGCTGAATTTTTCGTTTCCGTTCTCTTATTAATTAAACTTTAGTTTTCTCAACCAAATGTTATGAAACTTATACACATTACTTATAATCACCAAATATTTTTTAAGTTCAGAATACGAAGGGGGGAATTAAGTTTTTATTATTACATTGATCTTTTGATGTGGTCTTTTCATAGATTCATGACGAGGTCAAGGTCAGATGAAATCTGCCAGACAGACATGTACACTTTACACCAAATATAGTGACCCTCTTGCTTATAGTACCCGAGAAACAGATAAAACCATGTAAACTTATTTAAGGATCTGGTTTTGCTGATCATTTTTGGTATATAAATTTTCTGTCTATTATAGTTTTCAGGCTAATAGGCATAATGGAAAAAAAATGGTGTCATTTTCTCTATCTATAGTGGTTTTCAATATAATTGACAAATTCTCCTTTATCCTTATGTTCTATATTAAACGATGTTGCCCTTGTTGGTTGGCAGTTGGGGTCATCGGACACATTTTGTAAACTAGACAACATAATGATTTATCAAATTTGGCCTAGAAGTTTCAGAGGTGAATATTATTTGTGTAAAAGATAATGGACTGTAACAAATGCCAAGTGAGGAAAAAAGCTCACTTGAACCTTTGGGACATGTGAGGTAAAAATTAGAAAACTGACGTAGGAAACCTCTCGCTTATAAACAAATATAAATTCAGATACAAACTAAGCAATATATTTAATCGGGTTTCAAGTTTCAGGAATTTTGTCACAGGATAAAATTTAGGATATATGTCCTATGTAAATATAAAGTGTCTTACAAAAAAACCTAACTACTTGATGAAAAACACAGCACAAACTTATTTTTATGCCCTACCTACGATATTGAGGGGCATTACGTTTTTTTGTCTGTGCGTCCATTTGTTTGTCAGTCCCACTTCAGGTTAAAGTTTTTGGTCAAGGTAGTTTTTGATGAAGTTGAAGTCCAATCAACTTGAAACTTAGTACACATGTTCTCTATGGTATGATCTTTCTAATTATAATGCCAAATTAGAGTTTTGACCCCAATGTCACAGTCCACTGAACATAGAAAATGATAGTGGGAGTGGTCAGCATCCATGTACTTATAATAATGGACACATTCTTGTTTTTTGACTAGCTCGAGTACTGGATTTTGTGAGCTGCCGGTTTAATAAGACAAATAAATAATATAAAGATATTGAATTGATATTGTATAGTGTATAGTGTATATCTGTATATTATTTATATACACTATACACTATACAATATCAATTCAATAACTCATACTATAAAAATAATCTCATCTTAACCTTTTGTATTTCATTTTGAAAAACTAAATAACTACATTCCAATGATTCGTGGCTGACCAGGTAAAATCCCACTTTTAGGAACCTGAGTCCTTTTGTCAATAAAAGTATTTACACTTTTGGTATTTAGCTATATTTTGCCTCCGAATGACCTTAGATCTACTCCAAATCACCTTTTGACGTCAGGCAACAATCACTTTTAATTGTGACGTCAAATGTTTTGAATTATGATGTCAAAGTTTACGGGAACCTGTGTGATTTTACTAATGGCGAACAAATTTGCATACAAGTGTAAATACGTCTATGCCAGCGAAACTCTAGTGTAGGACCTTACCAGGGAAATGAGAAAAACAAAAGATGATTTTGTGCATTAACTACATAGTCGTGCCAAATATAACACAACACAAACAATAATTTAACTTAGCTGACAGCCTGTCATGCTCGGTGGACGCCAGATTATATTATATAAATATTCATAAATACTATTATTGCAATGCATACATAATTCAAAATCAAAATTGAGAAAGGAAAACACTAATTAACAGGGAATTACAATTAAAGATTAACTCTTTTATTATTCTTATTTAATCAGAGACAAATATACATGTATATATGTCTCTGATTAATGTGATTCATTGTCATACATTTTAAACTGCAAACAAGGAATTATTGGAATCTGAAATAAATTTAAATTTAGGAAAATTGATAAGAAATGTATGATGAAAACTAACCATAAGTAGATATAAGATGTGGTATGAGTGCCAATGAGACAACTCTCCATCCAAGTCACAATTGTAAAAGTAAACCATTATAGGTCAAAGTACGGCCTTCAACACGTAGCCTTGGCTCACACCGAACAGCAAGCTATAAAGGGCCCCAAAAATGACTAGTGTAAAACCATTCAAACAGGAAAACCAATGTTCTAATCTTATAAAAACCGAGAAACGGGAAACACTTATGAACCACATCAACAACGACAACCACTGAACATCAGGTAATGTGTCGCTCGGGGTGTCATATTTTGCATCTCAAGTGGGGAGGCATTTATTAAAACAAGGATAGATTTGCTGTTAATTCGGTCCTTATCCGATAGCTTGTAATTCAAGCAGAAAAAAATGAAGGGTCTATGTCCTGATTTTCAAGATGTTTACAAGCCATTTAAAATTTGGCAGGAAATGATTCTGTAGATTTTTCATACATTTAACATTGGCACCTTTTTTCTTTTATCAAATGCGTGACATTTTTCAATGCACCCCTCTAGTTATAACAGTTTATTATACACAGGCGTATTAAGGAAATGTAGTCCAGCAGAGTTCTCAATAAGTGGTGGTCCGAAGGTTTTGCCCTCCACCATATTCAAAGGACTGACTATTTTGTTGTTTTTCAATAGAACATACATGTACATGTAATCTATAGTGAGGATCAGCAGATTATCTTCAAGGACTCTCTGATGAAAACCAAAAATGTAATATGTTGATATTTATATTTTCATGCAGACAACATTGATTTATTCAAACATTTCTTAGATTTCTGACGTTATTCCCATGACTTTTGAATGTGATCATGTATGTTGAACAAAAAATACTGGACACTGTGACTCTGAAAAGAAACTATCTCTGAACTAAAGATATTTGTAAAACAATTTTTATTGTAATGAGCATGGTCTTGACTAGAATAAAAACTACATATACATTATATTGAGTTATCATATGATTTGTGTATTCCTAGTACAATACATAATTTTACGTATGTATTAATTGGTGTAATTCTGAATTTTACAAGTTGGTTCTACAATATCATTAAAACTATACGATGGTTCACTCGGCATTAAAAGCCACAATAAATCTAAAATTAAAACTATATGGTGGTTCACTCTGCATTAAAAGCCACAATAAATCCATGATTTAAATATATGTTAAAAGTTTAAAATTTGTATCCCCCCTTTTTTACTAGTATGACACATACTGTACAACTAGAATGTACAATTTGTTCCAGAATTTTTGTTTACCTGGAGTACGTTTGTATATAAGAAACACCGTGAAGGCAATGTATATTGAGACTATGAAAAAGGGTAGGTACATGTAACTAAACATGCTATAGAATATATCGACCTAATTTAAAGGAAACGAAAAAAATATGAGTGACAAGCATATAATGGCAAAAAAAGTTGTGAACAGTCCTGTTTAAACTAACTTAATTCTTGATATTTTAATGTGGCTCTTTATTCCAGGCTTGTGACTGGCAAGTTGTACTGTATTCATAATAATAAGCACCTTGGTTTTATTTAGAAATTAAAAATGGGGTATCTTATATCAATGAAAATGATAAAAGACGTAAATATTGGGTCTGCTCTAGATGATGATTGTAAAGATAATTTTGAAAATAGATTTCCTGCATAATGAGGTTATATTATTTAATCACAAAATTTGTAGGCAAATCTAAGAGTACTATCACATTTGTGGGTGTTATGGTGCATGAAAATTGGTGAATACAGTATTACTTGGCTGCATTACCCACCTCCCTCCTCAATTTTTTTTTTTTTTTTTTTTTTTTTTTTTTTAAATTTTCTTTTCTTTTTTTGAATTTTCTTTCTTTTCTTTTCTTTTCTTTTCTTTTTTTCTTTCTTTTCTTTTTTTGAATTTTCTTTCTTTCTTTCTTTTTTTTTTTCTTTTTTTTTGTTTTCATTTTGTTTTCATTTTTTTTTCTTTCCTTTTTTCTATTCATTACATGACTATGTACACAAGTTTCAATCACATGCATTATTTTTTTCTTTCTTATATAAATATATATATATACATGTATGTACAGTCTTCTTAAACTTGTAGAAGATTTTGAACAATTGTTTTTAGAATCAGAACTCAGTACTGGTGCCCCAACGTTCCAGTAGTTGTTTTGTTTGTTGATGCAGTGCATTTTTTGTCTTCATTTTGTTGTATTTTCCAAGCATTTTAAATCCAACAATCATCTTGGCTCTCTCATACTGTTTAGTAAAAGACCTGTTTCCTGGATATTCCGTTGCAAGTCTTCAGTATATTGTAAAACTTTTAACTTCTTCACCGGTTCCTAGAATTGTATCATCCAGTGTTGTTGTTATTTTGTCTGGAAAAAATGATTTATTGGTTTATAACATTAATGAAGACTAATGATATGACTAATGATTTGTAGATCGAACAGAGTTTTTTTTTTATATTTTATTGTTTAATGTTGATTATCTGCATACGAATCATTTCTATTGGGATATTATGACCAAAAGGCTAGTTTACCTAGTGCATTTTCAGATAGTAGCCTGGGCACGTATGCATAATTTATAAAGCTACTTAAGTTAAGATTTGTTCCGAACGGACAGATTTTTCTACATGTCCTACAATAAATTAGTACTAAGACTGGATTTCTTAAACTTAAGCGGTTTATGCATACTGAGGCCCTTGAGACTAAATACCAATTTGACAAAAAAATGTTTTGGAGCAATGCTTCATTCCAAACCCAATTCACATGCAGCTGTGCATATATTTGTGTACATGTACTTTAATATAGGGCACACATGGGCACTGACTAGGATGTAATTGGGCTTGCATGTATTTTCTTGCAATCTCTTGAAAAATCATACATAAACATTTAGAATTAGTAGAAATTAGTGCTTTTAAATTGTGGTTAAAAGTACCCCCCATCTTTCCTTATAATACATAACACATTAATGAAACAGTAATTTTGCACACTGCTGAAGCATGTTTTCTTTGAAAACTATATACAGATATATATCTTTCTGTTTGTGTACACATGTTTATTATGGATTCAGTTTCTTCATGTTCCTGACAATCTTTCAAGCTAAAAGGATCCAAAATCTTCATCTGCATAATAAAAAAAAAACCTAAGTCCAAATTAAAATATATGTGTGGTTCCAGTTACATTCTCAAAAAAAGATAGGGTCGGTGTGTTCACGGAGTCCGATTCTGGTATTATACACGTCCCTACCACAAGTTTGCCATTTTCTATATGTTTGGTTGTGAAATAACAGACATGTTACGTTTTTAGTTAATTTTGTTGCATTCTGTTAAGAATTTGTTGCATTTTTAGGCGTAGTGGATACTTTTATTGGAAATTCATATGACAGAAGTCTGTGAATTTAATTATTGAAATTCACATTCCATAAAATGGGATCATTCAAAATTTATTTTACAGAATAAAAAAAAAGTTCTAGGGTGGGTCTGGTAACTGGAACCACATATATATTTTTATTTTGCCTGAATTCAAACGGCAATCATGGCAATTGGTCATATTTAAATTGAGGTAGGTTTTGAAAATTAGTATCAAAACGAAGGCAATTGTGTGTGATTTAAAAAGAATTTTTGTTTCTGTTTGTTGTTAACATATAGGTCATTTTTTATGCCAGCACCGAAGCTGAGGGGGCATCAAGTGTTACCCTTGTCTGTCTGTATGTGCATCCCAAAAGTGGTTACCGTTTTTAACTTTAGTTTGCCTCGACCAAATGTTTTGAAACTTATACACAATGCTAATTACCACAAAACACTGTTCAGCTTTGAATTTAAATGGCGTCACTTTTACATGTTATATGGACACATTCTCCATTTATTTATCTTATTGCAAATTAGATTTATGAAAAAATAACAAGGATTTTATAAGATTTTTAAACATGGGTTTTTAAACCATATATGTAATAAAATTATGAAAAGATAAGTAGGGGTAAGTGGGCAAAATTGTAATGGCACTTCATGAATAAAACAAGAGGATTCTGAATATCTGACAAAAAGTTAAAAAAAAAAAAAAAAGAGCGACCATCTTTAAGTATTAATGTATTTACGACACTTAGACAAAGACTATAACCATATATCCCCTGTGGTGCAAAGTAGACAAAAAGAACTTCTGACCAATCTCTTAAAACTATCAAGCCCAATGCACATTATATTCCTCTCAATTTTTATTTTTTTAGATGAAAATAAAATTTGTTTTCAACAGAGTAGATACCTACTCATTTATGAGAAGTATTAGACCACAAAGTTTTACTCCCCATCCATGAAAACAGTCACTGTAATAACCTAAAAAGGAATTAAAATTGACGCAAATTATATATTTTACGAAAGTGTTAAATTGTCAGCCAAAAAATTAGTTTTCTGACTTAATATTTCGCATAGCATCAAAACCAGTTTAATATCTATAAAACCGGAAAAAAAACATGTTTTGATTTTGTTTTAACATTAATTTTTTTCTCAATAATCTATGAGTTATCTCCCATTGAATGACACATTCTTGCTGTTTGTTGTACTAGTCTCCTCCTGAAGGTGAAATCTATCTCAGAATTTACTTTTCAAATGATATATTATTTCATTCATGTTACTGGAAACCAAATATCAAACTGATAAAATAACTTTCTTGGTACTTTGAATGTGGAAAATAAATGTTTTTCAGGGATGATTCCATTGTTTTCAAGTGGGTCCCTTGACCATCAAATTGGGAATTTTTTATACATAAAATCTAAGACGAAATAGCATTATTCTCCTGTAAACACAGAAAATGTTTATTAAGTTTCACCTGTACACTGCTGTAACATTTTGAATAATCCTGAATGGGGTACTGATTATGATATATATGATTACCAGATCGCTTGACAGTTTGATGCACTATCTTTTGTAGGCTTGCATCTTAGCTATGGTAATCTATGCCTTTTACATGCATAATAGCTAAGATAAACCACTGAAACAAATCATCCATTGGGTATTTTTTTCAACAACAGGTCATGTTTATAAATTTACATTGATTCAAATAGATTTCAAATTGAACTGGCCAATTGTCAAATTCAGATAAGCTATGTACAATAGTTTAAGGACTTAATTGCATGTTATATCTTAGTTTTATATGTATTGTCTATCA
This sequence comes from Mytilus coruscus, assembly GCA_017311375.1. Lineage (NCBI taxonomy): Eukaryota > Metazoa > Mollusca > Bivalvia > Mytilida > Mytilidae > Mytilus > Mytilus coruscus. The sequence continues at coordinate 68,111,052 of CM029601.1, forward strand.
TTTGTTGTTTCGAAATTATTGGTCTTTTGTTGGGCAATGTATGACAAATATATGTTCAAAAACCTCGCCCGTAATTATAAATTATGTAATTCATTGACCGCTCCCGACATGTGTAACTTCAAGGCATATTTTAGCGGCGATCGATGTCTTTCAAAATTACTTTATTTTTATCAATAGTACCGCTTAAGTCGACGCTAGGGGCCGTCTTGACCTTGTTGTAGGGTATGAATGATTTGTTCATTGTTGAAGACCCTACGACAACTGTCAAGATGAAGAACAGGAATAAAAGCCCTGTTCATTGATAATTTTCTATGTTTTCTATGTATTGTTTGCGATTTTGTCCCATGTACATTTACTCCATATCCTTTCATTTTCTATTGTCAGATAAGATAATTTTGTGGTTTTTGCTGGCTGTTTAATATGTAGAAGGTTGCCATATTTTCTCTTTAGGTGTAACCCTAAGAAACAGGAAATTCAAGCATTGAACCATTGTATTTAAATATTATTTGGATCATCTTTACAACTTTTGAAACGGTTCCATAATGTTGACATCCTATTTCATGAATGATCTTTCATCAATATGTATTTTCAAAAACGTTCAAACTTTTGTCTTTTGAAGAAATGGAGCCCGACAAAATATATAATAATTTCTTTTACAAAACAAGTTTTCATCATATTATATAACCGGCTCTACTGGGCAATCTGCTTTTACGAGATCGACGCCCATTAAATTCATCAATGTTATATCAAAATTTAAATTTTGCTCTCTGCCGAAGTCTGTTTTAATATAAGACCCATTTGACAAAAGCATCTTTTTTATCGACCTGCTGGGCAATCTGCTTTTACGAGATCAAATACTCCTATAAAATCGTTTAACCACATGTTGACATAATTAAATCGTTGTTAATAAAATGCGATCGTTGACAGCATTTGTATCCGGATTTTAAAACGCTCAGAAGACAAATTAGGAAAAATTATAGTTGTCTAAATCGGTGACGGAAACATTTCAGGGAATATTGATTTTTCTTTCATTTTTCCTGAATTGTGAAATTAAATTCACATAAATTTTTTTGGGGCCGCTGGTCGAGTTCAGGGCCGCTAAGTGGCCCTAAACTATATAGTAGAATCATCCCTGTTTTTTGTCGTATTTTCATAAAATTCTATGAAGGTTTGACAAAGTAATTGATAACAAATATTTTAACCTTAAAATTATCTTAGTGAAAACTTTGAAAAAAAGTCCATTAATTGCATCTGTTGCAATGAAGGACTGCTTTCCAAGTTAAATAAAAATTGATAATTCCCCTTCTCTGATTTTATATACAGCAATAATAACTAAATAACTCATACCCTACACACATTTGTTCCTTCAATTTGAATTTCAAAATTTTGCTGTGGATTCTTCTGATGTACAATTACTTTAAAGTTTGATAAAGATTTTGATGTTTGAAAACTTTTCAACCATAATTCTGAACCTAAATTTGGACATCTAAAACAAAGTAATGTGAATTGCTATGCCTGGCTTCTGCGACAAAATGTCACAGGCAAAATTCAAGTGCATTTACATAATCTTTAATCAACAAGTTTATAAATCTATGCAATGGTTCTTACCTTAAAAGACAGCTCCAATGACCATTCTAAACAATCCATACTGACAAGCAGTAACTAATGCTAACCTGAAAGTAAAATGCTTAGTCAATCAAAATTGTTCAAAACAGAGGCTGTTAAGAGCCTGTGTTGCTCATCTTCATCTTCAACAATAACCACTTCCTGGTAAAATCATCACGAAATGGCAATAACTCTATAAAGAGTAAACTGACGATTTCAGTCATGTTGACATATTTGTAGGTCTTGTCCTGTTGATCATTTTTGCTTTTTAAAGCTTCTATCTACATTTGTATCCATTTTACTTTTTTCAAGATAATAGGTAAAAAAACAACAAAAAATCCATGAACAGGTCGACTTAAGATTTAATCCAAGGCAGCTATTTTGTAAATCTTGACTTGCTGATCAATGGTAAAAATCGTCATTGAAGATCAATAACTCCAATAACTAGTCCTCAGAAGATTTCAGTCATTTGACTTTTGTGCATATCTTGTCTTGCTTTTTTTTGTATTAAAATTTCTCTCTATCTATTTTTATTTTCAAAATAATGGATAAAAATGAAAAAAAAATGGTAAAACTTTACATTTAAGGGCAATAACTCCTTTAAGAATGTCTGACAGTTTTGACGTAATTGTACAGCAGGTAGATCTCAACATTCTGAACATTTCTCCATTTTCGTGGATTGAGGAACAATTGTATTTTTGGGTTTTGATAAAGTTGGCATACAAGCCTATAGAAAATTTGTACTACATTGAACATTTATATATGTTGGTCATTATATATCCACGAAAATTGGTATCCAAAGAATGATAATAAATCCAGAGTATATGGAAATAGGTTATATATGACATAAACTGTTAACACAGATATGTCTCGCCTATTTGTTATTTTGATAATGCAAATGATGAAATTAAAATAGCAATACATTAACATGTAAGTTATGCAAATATTCAAAGTTAATGAACCATGACTGAAGGTACAGGGCTAAACAATCTCCATGGAAATGAGATGTGCCAATGTTAATACAAATGCAAACCAAATACCATTGACTTTTGATAAGTCGTTCCCTTTAAACAAACCTAAACACAAACATTAACTTGTAAACTATGTAAAAGTTTCAAAGTCAATGAACCATAATTAGGGGGTGGGGTTATATAATCTCCATGGAACTGAAACTTGCAAATGCCAATACATTTGCATACCGAATATCATTGACTTAACATAAGTGGTTAATCTTAAACTGACCTAATCACAAACTAATACATGTAAACTAAGCAAAAGTTTCAAAGTCAATAGACCATGACTGAGGGGTAGGGACCAAATATTGTCCATGGAAATAAGATATGCCAATGCTTATACAACTGCATACCAAATATCATTGACCTACCACTAGTGGTTCCCCATTAACTGACCTAATCACAAACTAATACATGAAAACTAAGCAAAAGTTTCAAAGTCAATAGGCCATGAATGAGGAGCGGGGCCAAATAATCTCCATGGAAATGAGATATGCCAATGCTTATACAACTGCATACCAAATATCATTGACCTACCACTAGTGGTTCCCCATAAACTGACCTAATTACAAACTAATACATGTAAACTAAGCAAAGTTTCAAAGTCAATAGACCTTGACTGAGGGGGCAGGGCCAAATAATCTCCATGGTAATGAGATGTGCCAATGCTAATACAACTGCATACCAAATATCATTGACCTACCACTAGTGGTTCACCATGAACTAGACCTAATCACAAACTAATACATTGTTGACCCGCTGCCGCTGGAAACAGCATACCTATGTCTCTCTTTTTGACTCTGTCAAGGCACGACAAAAATGAGTAACAGAAGATGTGTTGTATACATCAATGTGACAACATCCCAACAACACAAAAATATGACATCCACAGAATTAATTAAAATCTTTAAAACATTCGGTCAAATTTTGGTACTGATATGAAAAAACAAACTTCTGACCTCTTACATCTTCAAGCATAGAGCATATTTTATTTCCTATAAACTTATTTTATGATGAAAATAAAACTTGTTTAAATAGAGGAATTATATACCTACTTAAATATTAGAAATATTATACCACCAAGTCTTACTCCCATCCATGAAAACACTGAAATCACCTAAAAAGGAATTAAAATTGACATAAATTATACATTTTACAAATCTTGTTGAAATAACCAGCCTAAAATTTTCAATGAGTAATCTCCCAATGAATGAAACAGTCTTGCCGTTTGTTGTACTAGTCTCCCCTTGAAGGAAAAATTCTCTCTGAATTTTACTTTTCGTGATTTGAAAGCTTTATTCATGTTCCTGGAAACCATATATTGAATTGATAAATTCTTTTTTTTTTTTGTGTGTTGTAAATGTGGAAAATAAGAAAACGGTTGTTGCCTTCTGTACTTTTATCACATATTTTTAGAGAATATACAGAAATTGTATTGCCTAATTGTACTTACATTATTTCTTCAATGGCCACACATCAGACTTGGAAGATGATCAATGTAATAATCTTTCTTGGAGCTGCTGTCCTTGCTTCTTTATTTTTTTCATGGCAGAGCCTCAGAATTAGTTGAAGATCTATGTTACCATCTTCCTTGGAACTACTATCCCTGCTGCTTTATTTTCTTTTCACTCTGCATGTAGATGGAATTCAGATAGTTATTGTATATATGTACCACTCAGAAATAACCTAAAAAGGAATTAAAATTGACATAAATTATACATTTTACAAATCTTGTTGAAATTGCCAGCCTAACATTTTCAATGAGTAATCTCCCAATGAATGAAACAGTCTTGCCGTTTGTTGTATTAGTCTCCCTTGAAGGAAAAATTCTCTCTGAATTTTACTTTTCGTGATTTAAAAGCTTTATTCATGTTCCTGGAAACAATATATTGAATTGATAAATTCTTTTTTTTTTGTGTGTTGTAAATGTGGAAAATAAGAAAACGGTTGTTGCCTTCTGTACTTTAACCACATATTTTTAGAGAATATACAGAAATTGTATTGCCTAATTGTACTTACATTATTTCTTTAATGGCCACACAATAGACTTTGAAGATGATCAATGTAATAATCTTCCTTGGAGCTGTTGTCCTTGCTTCTTTATTTTTTTCATGGCAGAGCCTCAGAGTTAGTTGAAGATCTATGTTACCATCTTCCTTGGAACTGCTATCCCTGAAGCTTTATTTTGTTTTTTCACTCTGCATGTAGATGGAAATCAGATAGTTATTGTATATATGTACCACTCAGAAACGTGTCTGATTCCCCCAAACCTGTCCATATGACGTCAATGAACTGCAAAATATGACTTGTTGCTAAGGGCATCAAAACGTGTTCTGTTTATGAACGCCCCAACGTATCCAGTCTATATGGAACCAAAGGGTTCTTTTAAAAAGCCCAGAAACAACTTCTGCAGGAAGCCTGTTGTGCAATACCCTCATACATTATAAAGATATTTAGGCATCACCGTAGTATATTAGTACAAAATAATTCACTAAGTAAACGATGATTTACACTGTACAAAACTAGTTAATTGCGTTTTCTGTGTAATTGTTTGCTCTAAATATGCTTGAAATATTTGCCACTGGCATTAAGCAATCAACGGACAATAGTTAAATTAAGCTTGCAATTATGCGTAATATAAAAAACCGGTGTTGAAAAAATTAATGCTAATAAATGACCACTAGGAAAACATGCAATACAAATTGTTAATGAACCATGACTGAAGGTACAGGGCTAAACAATCTCCATGGAAATGAGATGTGCCAATGTTAATACAAATGCAAACCAAATACCATTGACTTTTGATAAGTCGTTCCCTTTAAACAAACCTAAACACAAACATTAACTTGTAAACTATGTAAAAGTTTCAAAGTCAATGAACCATAATTAGGGGGTGGGGTTATTTAATCTCCATGGAAATGAAACTTTCAAATGCCAATACATTTGCATACCGAATATCATTGACTTAACATAAGTGGTTAATCTTAAACTGACCTAATCACAAACTAATACATGTAAACTAAGCAAAAGTTTCAAAGTCAATAGACCATGACTGAGGGGTAGGGACCAAATATTGTCCATGGAAATGAGATATGCCAATGCTTATACAACTGCATTCCGAATATCATTGACCTACCACTAGTGGTTCCCCATAAACTGACCTAATTACAAACTAATACATGTAAACTAAGCAAAGTTTCAAAGTCAATAGACCTTGACTGAGGGGGCGAGGCCAAATAATCTCCATGGTAATGAGATGTGCCAATGCTAATACAACTGCATACCAAATATCATTGACCTAGTGGTTCACCATGAACTAGACCTAATCACAAACTAATACATTGTTGATCCCTCCGCCACCGGAAACAGCATACCCATGTCTCGCTTTATGACTCCGTCGAGGCGCGACAAAAATGAGTAACAGAAGATGTGTTGTATGCATCAATGTGACAACATCCCAACAACACAAAAATATGACATCCACAGAATTAATTAAAATCTTTAAAACATTCGGTCAAATTTTGGTACTGATATGAAAAAACAAACTTCTGACCTCTTACATCTTCAAGCATAGAGCATATTTTATTTCCTATAAACTTATTTTATGATGAAAATAAAACTTGTTTAAATAGAGGAATTATATACCTACTTAAATATTAGAAATATTATACCACCAAGTCTTACTCCCATCCATGAAAACACTGAAATCACCTAAAAAGGAATTAAAATTGACATAAATTATACATTTTACAAATCTTGTTGAAATAACCAGCCTTAAATTTTCAATGAGTAATCTCCCAATGAATGAAACAGTCTTGCCGTTTGTTGTACTAGTCTCCCCTTGAAGGAAAAATTCTCTCTGAATTTTACTTTTCGTGATTTGAAAGCTTTATTCATGTTCCTGGAAACCATATATTGAATTGATAAATTCTTTTTTTTTTTTGTGTGTTGTAAATGTGGAAAATAAGAAAACGGTTGTTTCCTTCTGTACTTTTATCACATATTTTTAAAGAATATACAGAAATTGTATTGCCTAATTGTACTTACATTATTTCTTTAATGGCCACACATCAGACTTGGAAGATTATCAATGTAATAATCTTTCTTGGAGCTGCTGTCCTTGCTTCTTTATTTTTTTCATGTCAGACTCGCAGAGCCTCAGAGTTAGTTGAAGATCTATGTTACCATCTTCCTTGGAACTACTATCCCTGCTGCTTTATTTTTTTTTCACTCTGCATGTAGATGGAAATCAGATAGTTATTGTATATATGTACCACTCAGAAATAACCTAAAAAGGAATTAAAATTGACATAAATTATACATTTTACAAATCTTGTTGAAATTGCCAGCCTAACATTTTCAATGAGTAATCTCCCAATGAATGAAATAGTCTTGCCGTTTGTTGTACCAGTCTCCCCTTGAAGGAAAAATTCTCTCTGAATTTTACTTTTTGTGATTTAAAAGCTTTATTCATGTTCCTGGAAACAATATATGGAATTGATAAATTTTTTTTTGTGTGTGTTGTAAATGTGGAAAATAAGAAAACGGTTGTTGCCTTCTGTACTTTTATCACATATTTTTAGAGAATATACAGAAATTGTATTGCCTAATTGTACTTACATAATTTCTTTAATGGCCACACATCAGACTTTGAAGATGATCAATGTAATAATCTTCCTTGGAGCTGTTGTCCTTGCTTCTTTATTTTTTTCATGGCAGAGCCTCAAAGTTAGTTGAAGATCTATGTTACCATCTTCCTTGGAACTGCTATCCCTGAAGCTTTATTTTTTTTTCACTCTGCATGTAGATGGAAATCAGATAGTTATTGTATATATGTACCACTCAGAAACGTGTCTGATTCCCCCAAACGTGTCCATATGACGTCAATGAACTGCAAAATATGACTTGTTGCTAAAGGGCATCAAAATGTGTTCTGTTTATGAATGCCCCAACGTATCCAGTCTATATGAAACCAAAGGGTTCTTTTAAAAAGCCCAGAAACAACTTATGCAGGAAGCCTGTTGTGCAATACCCTCATACATTATATATGTATATAGGGTATCATCAGCTCAGTAGTCAGTACTTCGGTACTGACATGATTTATAACAAACTTTTCTAAAATTGTCCGTTGATAAATTTTTAGATTATAAAGAAACTAAGGTTTCAACTCCCTCAGGCAAAGTTGACCTTAGATGAATTTGGCTAATTTTTTTTTTTTTTTTAGGTATTTTTGTCATATAGCTCTTCAACTGTTTCGGTACTTATACATCCCTCGGATTTCAAATGTTTGGCATTGAGCGTTCCTGATGAAGGTAAATCCAGAAAAGCGCTTCGGACGCATGAAATTATTAAACATGTTGTTTTCAATTTTTTATAAAGATATTTAGGCATCACCGGAGTATATTAGTACAAAATAATTCACTAAGTAAACAATGATTTACACTGTACAAAACTAGTTTATTGCTTTTTCTGTGTAATTGTTTGCTCTAAATATGCTTGAAATATTTGCCACTGGCATTAAGCAATCAACGGTCAATAGTTAAATTAAGCTTGCAATAATGCGTTATATAAAAAACTGGCGTTGAACAAATTAATGCTAATAAATTACCACTGTATTAACAGTGAAGCACTGGGAAAACATGCAATATAAATTGTGGTTAATCTTAAACTGACCTAATCACAAACTAATACATGTAAACTAAGCAAAAGTTTCAAAGTCAATAGACCATGACTGAGGGTAGGGACCAAATATTGTCCATGGAAATGAGATATGCCATAACTGCATTCCGAATATCATTGACCTACCACTAGTGGTTCCCCATAAACTGACCTAATTACAAACTAATACATGTAAACTAAGCAAAGTTTCAAAGTCAATAGACCTTGACTGAGGGGCGAGCCAAATAATCTCCATGGTAATGAGATGCCAATGCTAATACAACTGCATACCAAATATCATTGACCTAGTGGTTCACCATGAACTAGACCTAATCACAAACTAATACATTGTTGATCCCTCCGCCACCGAAACAGCATACCCATGTCTCGCTTTATGACTCACGAGGCGACAAAATGAGTAACAGAAGATGTTGTATGCATCAATGTGACAACATCCCAACAACACAAAATATGACATCCACAGAATTAATTAAAATCTTTAAAACATTCGGTCAAATTTTGGTACTGATATGAAAAAACAAACTTGACCTCTTACATCTTCAAGCATAGAGCATATTTTATTTCCTATAAACTTATTTTATGATGAAAATAAAACTTGTTTAAATAGAGGAATTATATACCTACTTAAATATTAGAAATATTATACCAAGTCTTACTCCCATCCATGAAAACACTGAAATCACCTAAAAGGAATTAAAATTGACATAAATTATACATTTTACAAATCTTGTTGAAATAACCAGCCTTAAATTTTCAATGAGTAATCTCCCAATGAATGAAACAGTCTTGCCGTTTGTTGTACTAGTCCCCTTGAAGGAAAAATTTCTCTGAATTTTACTTTTCGTGATTTGAAAGCTTTATTCATGTTCCTGAAACCATATATTGAATTGATAATTTTTTTTTTTGTGTGTTGTAATGTGGAAAATAAGAAAACGGTTGTTTCCTTCTGTACTTTTATCATATTTTTAAAGAATATACAGAAATTGTATTGCCTAATTGTACCATTATTTCTTTAATGGCCACACATCAGACTTGGAAGATTATCAATGTAATAATCTTTCTTGGAGCTGCTGTCCTTGCTTCTTTTTTTTTCATGTCAGACTCAGAGCCTCAGAGGTTGAAGATCTATGTTACCATCTTCCTTGGAACTACTATCCCTGCTATTTTTTTTTTTTCACTCTGCATAGATGGAAATCAGATAGTTATTGTATATATGTACCACTCAGAAATAACCTAAAAGGAATTAAAATTGACATAAATTATACATTTTACAAATCTTGTTGAAATTGCCAGCCTAACATTTTCAATGAGTAATCTCCCAATGAATGAAATAGTCTTGCCGTTTGTTGTACCAGTCTCCCTTGAAGGAAAAATTCTCTGAATTTTACTTTTGTGATTTAAAAGCTTTATTCATGTTCCTGGAAACAATATATGGAATTGATAAATTTTTTTTGTGTGTTGTAAATGTGGAAAATAAGAAACGGTTGTTGCCTTCTGTACTTTTATCATATTTTTAGAGAATATACAGAAATTGTATTGCCTAATTGTACTTACATACTTTAATGGCCACACATCAGACTTTGAAGATGATCAATGTAATAATCTTCCTTGGAGCTGTTGTCCTTGCTTCTTTATTTTTTCATGGCAGAGCCTCAAAGTTAGTTGAAGATCTATGTTACCATCTTCCTTGGAACTGCTATCCCTGAAGCTTTATTTTTTCACTCTGCATGTAGATGGAAATCAGATAGTTATTGTATATATGTACCACTCAGAAATGTGTCTGATTCCCCCAAACGTGTCCATATGACGTCAATGAACTGCAAAATATGACTTGTTGCTAAAGGGCATCAAAATGTGTTCTGTTTATGAATGCCCCAACGTATCCAGTCTATATGAAACCAAAGGGTTCTTTTAAAAGTCCAGAAACAACTTATGCAGGAAGCCTGTTGTGCAATACCCTCATACATTATATATGTATAGGGTATCATCAGCTCAGTAGTCAGTACTTGGTACTGACATGATTTATAACAAACTTTTCTAAAATTGTCCGTTGATAAATTTTAGATTATAAAGAAACTAAGGTTTCAACTCCCTCAGGCAAAGTTGACCTTAGATGAATTTGGCTAATTTTTTTTTTTAGGTATTTTTGTCATATAGCTCTTCAACTGTTTCGGTACTTATACATCCCTCGGATTTCAAATGTTTGGCATTGAGCGTTCCTGATGAAGGTAAATCCAGAAAAGCGCTCGGACGATGAAATTATTAAACATGTTGTTTTCAATTTTTATAAAGATATTTAGGCATCACCGAGTATATTAGTACAAAATAATTCACTAAGTAAACAATGATTTACACTGTACAAAACTAGTTTATTGCTTTTTTGTGTAATTGTTTGCTCTAAATATGCTTGAAATATTTGCCACTGGCATTAAGCAATCAACGGTCAATAGTTAAATTAAGCTTGCAATAATGGCGTTGAACAAATTAATGCTAATAAATTACCACTGTATTAACAGTGAAGCACTGGGAAAACATGCAATATAAATTGTATTAGATTTCTTAATTATGAAGTACCTCCAACTGTAATTTAAAACAATGACAATTCTATTGATATAAAATTAATAAACCACTGTAAGTAAAAATAGCGTATTTTGTCATCCTTTTTCTTACACTGTGTCGGTTTATTTGAAAGCAAAAGTCCCCGTGCACATTGTACCATATCTTGGATATTTGTCATGCGGATTACTATATCTTTCCTCCAGATGTCCTTAGATAGCTGCTTCGATTTATTTTTAGAATCCAACCCAAACCCGACGTCTTCTATTGTGTCCCCCATCATTGTATTGCCATAAACTTCACAGGAGACATATCAGCTTAAAAGTTTTGAGACGTTCTGGCGCTTTAAACTGGACACCTTTTGGCGAAAAACAATTATTAACACGTTTGGGGGAGTGAAATCGGTCACGTTTGGGGGAATCGGACATGTTTGGGGGGATGGAAACGTTTGGGAGTGTTACATATATATCATGATTTCTTCAACTACTCTTAAATATGTTCACCAAAGTTAAACTGAATCTTGAACAGTTTGTACATTTACAATTTAACTTTTTTAAATATTACTTTTGCACATATGCAGTTTTAGTTGTTAATTCTACAGGTCTTTGAAGCATTTCATATTAGTGTTGATATATCAAAGGACAGATGAGCATCTCACATCATCCTTTGGGCTCTCAGTTAATTCTCATCTGAGTTTTTGGACATTTAAGAAATTTTATTGTCTGGATTTATAAACCAAATTATTTTTATTCCTCCAAGTATTCTGTTGTCTGGTCACTATCTTCAGTTCCAACTTGTTTTGCTGCCATATCTAAAGCTATAGGGAGCCATGCTGTGTTCCTTTGAATTGAAAGTGTCACGGTCTTTGAAGTTTGCTCTTATGAATGGCTAATAAACTTTAGGCCACAAACGGTCAAAATTTTTACACAGATGAGATGACTCAAAAAAAAAAAAAAATCAACTTTTTCGACAAATTGCACAGACTGTAGCGTACATGATTTTACTTCTTTCAGTCTTTCTTACATCACAGAGTACTAGAATGTCCTACCACAGAGTAGGTTACCTATCGAAAAGTTCTATACTCTGAGTCAATTCGGTAACATGAAAATAGATTATAACAATACATTTTATTAAAGAATGTATCTTTAGAATATTAATTTGAAAGCTATAAATATTAAACCCAGTTGTGATTAAAAACCAAGCAATTTTCCGAGGGAAACTGATTTTATCATTACCTAACAAGGTTTAACCTAACTCATCTTCATCTTCTATGTACAATGGAACTATCTTCAAGCTGTACCACTGAAACTTCTCAGGCCTGCATTTATAACAAAAACAAAAATTATAAATGAGTGATGTGTTGGATAACTTTGGCACAAATAATTTACCGTTAATTCAGAAACACTATTTGAAGTTTTATTAATCTGAATAATGCAACAGGTTGAGTATTGCAATAATAAGAAAACCAATTCGATATCTGTATAAAGAATTTCCTGAAATTCAATAAAATAATCTTACTTTTAGTCAATAATGTAAAAATCGCAATAATAAATGAACACAATAATTTCTGAATTGACAGTAGTTTGCTTTGGTAAGAGAAACACAAAGTATGAATTTGTAATGTGTATAGATTGTAGGATATCTTTATATATATAACTGCTGGTATATCTTTATTTGACTTCAGTATTGAAGACTTTTAATAATATAATCATTATATCGAAATTAATGTACGTGTCAAATTATCAGAAGTTGGTGGCTTACCAAAACAATCTGATGTATACATTCATGTAGATATCCAAATTGACAATCGGAAACTTTACTTTCGTTCAGGTGAGACTATTAGAAAGGGTTTCCAAATTGTCAATCTTAAAGAGACTATTTCTGTTATAATTAATTCAGAAATTAATGTGATGTATGTTTTAATTCAAATCCTAAATTGGATTACAAGTATACTTTCTTTTAAAAATATATTTCATTAGAGTATAAATTTGAAAAAGAAATTGGACTAATTTGCAATAAATTTTCAAGCTGTTTCTCCAGGAAAACTCATTTTTTACCTTACAACTATTAACAGTTTAAGTACAATTCTAATGACAAAATACCTACGTCTTCATCTAGGCATCAAGGCATCTACAATTAAATCATCTCCAGGTCTAGGACTGTACTTTCTTCCTCTTCTCTGTAGGCTCCGTCTATCTGTAATACATATTCAAATTATTTTAATATCTATCAGACAACTATTAATAAAAAAAAAAAAAATATACTTACTTTCCACATATATTACCTGTCCTGACGTAAATATCCCGGGCTGGTATCTGAAACAAAACCAAAATAAGTTCAAAAATATTGAAGCAAATATAAAACTTAAAAATTTACGACTTTAATTTTTTTTTCTTTCAAAATATCTATAAAGAAAACTGGCATTAATAGCAGCCATCATCATTGGTCAATTGCTCTTTTGACTGTATATCATTAACTTATTTTCATTTTAAATCTATATTTCAATCAGTAATGAAGACGGTTTAATGATATAATCATTATTTCCAAATTAATGTGCGTGTCAAATTATCAGAATATGGTGGCTAACCAAAACAATCTGATGTACATTTTGAACAGAAATGATTAAATTCAACTGAATTTCAAACAATGTAAATCAAGTTATATTTTCCAAATTACTTTAAAAAATTGACTAAATATGTAGATATCCAAATTGACAATCGGAAACTTTTTTCGTTCAGGTGAGACTATTAGATAAAGGGTTTCCAAATTGTCAATGTTAAGAGACTATTTGCTGTTATAATTAATTCAGAAATTAATGTGATGCATGTTTTAATTCAAATCCTAAATCGGATCACAAGTATACTTTCTTATTAAAATATATTTCATTAGAGTATAAATTTGAAAAGAAATTTTGGACTAATTTGTAATAAATTTTCAAGCTGTTTCTCCAGGAAAACTGATTTTATTACCTTACAACTATTAACAGTTTGTAAAATTGTAATGACAAAAATACTTACGTCTTCATCTAGGCATCAAGGCATCTACAATTAAATCATCTCCAGGTCTAGGACTGTACTTTTCTTCTCTTCTAGGCTCCCGTCTATCTGTAATACATATTCAAATTATTTTAATATCTATCAGACAACTATTAATAAAAAAAAAAAAATATATACTTACTTTCCGATGCATATATTACCTGTCCTGACGTAAATATCCCGGGGCTGGTATCTGAAACAAAACCAAAATAAGTTCAAAAATATTGAACCAAATATAAAACTTAAAAATTTACGACTTTAATTTTTTTCTTTCAAAATATCTATAAAGAAAAACTGGCATTAATAGCAGCCATCATCATTGGTCAATTGCTCTTTTGACTGTATATCATTAACTTATTTTCATTTTAAATCTATATTTCAATCAGTAATGAAGACGGTTTAATGATATAATCATTATTTCCGAAATTAATGCGTCAAATTATCAGAATATGGTGGCTAACCAAAACAATCTGATGTGTACATTTTGAACAGAAATGATTAAAATTCAACTGAATTTCAAACAATGTAAATCAAGTCATATTTTCCAAATTACTTTAAAAATCGACTAAATATGTAGATATCCAAATTGACAATCGGAAACTTTACTTTCGTTCAGGTGAGACTATTAGATAAAGGGTTTCCAAATTGTCAATGTTAAGAGACTATTTGCTGTTATAATTAATTCAGAAATTAATGTGATGCATGTTTTAATTCAAATCTTAAATCGGATCACAAGTATACTTATTAAAATATATTTCATTAGAGTATAAATTTGAAAAGAAATTTTGGACTAATTTGTAATAAATTTTCAAGCTGTTTCTCCAGGAAAACTGATTTTATTACCTTACAACTATTAACAGTTTAAGTAAAATTGTAATGACAAAATACTTACGTCTTCATCTAGGCATCAAGGCATCTACAATTAAATCATCTCCAGGTCTAGGACTGTACTTTCTTCCTCTTCTCTGTAGGCTCCCGTCTATCTGTAATACATATTCAAATTATTTTAATATCTATCAGACAACTATTAATAAAAAAAAAATATATATACTTACTTTCCATATATTACCTGTCCTGACGTAAATATCCCGGGCTGGTATCTGAAACAAAACCAAAATAAGTTCAAAAATATTGAACCAAATATAAAACTTAAAAATTTGCGACTTTAATTTTTTTTTTTCAATAATATAAAGAAAAACTGGCATTAATAGCAGCCATCATCATTGGTCAATTGCTCTTTTGACTGTATATCATTAACTTATTTTCATTTTAAATCTATATTTCAATCAGTAATGAAGACGGTTTAATGATATAATCATTATTTCGAAATTAATGTGCATGTCAAATTATCAGAATATGGTGGCTAACCAAACAATCTGATGTACATTTTGAACAGAAATGATTAAAATTCAACTGAATTTCAAACAATGTAAATCAAGTCATATTTTCCAAATTACTTTAAAAAATCGACTAAATATAGATATCCAAATTGACAATCGGAAACTTTACTTTCGTTCAGGTGAGACTATTAGACAAAGGGTTTCAAATTGTCAATGTTAAGAGACTATTTGCTGTTATAATTAATTCAGAAATTAATGTGATGCATGTTTTAATTCAAATCCTAAATCGGATCACAAGTATACTTTCTTATTAAAATATATTTCATTAGAGTATAAATTTGAAAAAGAAATTTTGGACTAATTTGTAATAAATTTTCAAGCTGTTTCTCCAGGAAAACTGATTTTATTACCTTACAACTATTAACAGTTTAAGTAAATTGTAATGACAAAATACCTACGTCTTCATCTAGGCATCTACAATTAAATCATCTCCAGGTCTAGGACTGTACTTTCTTCCTCTTCTCTGTAGGCTCCCGTCTATCTGTAATACATATTCAAATTATTTTAATATCTATCAGACAACTATTAAAAAAAAAAAAAAATATACTTACTTTCCGATGCATATATTACCTGTCCTGACGTAAATATCCGGGCTGGTATCTGAAACAAAACCAAAATAAGTTCACTGCATTACCCACCTCCTCCTCAATTTTTTTTTTTCTTTTTTTTTTTTTTTTTTTTAAATTTTCTTTTCTTTTGAATTTTCTTCTTTCTTTTCTTTTCTTTTCTTTTCTTTTTTTTTTCTTTTCTTTTTGAATTTTCTTTTCTTTCTTTTTTTTCTTTCTTTTTTTTTGTTTTCATTTTGTTTTCATTTTTTCTTTCCTTTTTCTATTCATTACATGACTATGTACACAAGTTTCAATCACATGCATTATTTTTTTCTTTCTTATATAAATATATATATACATGTATGTACAGTCTTCTTAAACTTGTAGAAGATTTTGAACAATTGTTTTAGAATCAGAACTCAGTACTGGTGCCCCAACGTTCCAGTAGTTGTTTTGTTTGTTGATGCAGTGCATTTTTGTCTTCATTTTGTTGTATTTTCCAAGCATTTTAAATCCAACAATCATCTTGGCTCTCTCATACTGTTTAGTAAAGACCTGTTTCCTGGATATTCCGTTGCAAGTCTTCAGTATATTGTAAAACTTTTAACTTCTTCACGGTTCCTAGAATTGTATCATCCAGTGTTGTTTATTTTGTCTGGAAAAATGATTTATTGGTTTATAACATTAATGAAGACTAATGATATGACTAATGATTTGTAGATCGAACAGAGTTTTTTATATTTTATTGTTTAATGTTGATTATCTGCATACGAATCATTTCTATTGGGATATTATGACCAAAAGGCTAGTTTACCTAGTGCATTTTCAGATAGTAGCCTGGGCACGTATGCATAATTTATAAAGCTACTTAAGTTAAGATTTGTTCGAACGGACAGATTTTCTACATGTCCTACAATAAATTAGTACTAAGACTGGATTTCTTAAACTTAAGCGGTTTATGCATACTGAGGCCCTTGAGACTAAATACCAATTTGACAAAAAATGTTTTGGAGATGCTTCATTCCAAACCCAATTCACATGCAGCTGTGCATATTTGTGTACATGTACTTTAATATAGGGCACACATGGGCACTGACTAGGATGTAATTGGGCTTGCATGTATTTTCTTGCAATCTCTTGAAAATCATACATAAACATTTAGAATTAGTAGAAATTAGTGCTTTTAAATTGTGGTTAAAAGTACCCCCATCTTTCCTTATAATACATAACACATTAATGAAACAGTAATTTTGCACACTGCTGAAGCATGTTTTCTTTTGAAAACTATATACAGATATATATCTTTCTGTTTGTGTACACATGTTTATTATGGATTCAGTTTCTTCATGTTCCTGACAATCTTTCAAGCTAAAAGGATCCAAAATCTTCATCTGCATAATAAAAAAACCTAAGTCCAAATTAAAATATATGTGGTTCCAGTTACATTCTCAAAAAGATAGGGTCGTGTGTTCACGGAGTCCGATTCTGGTATTATACACGTCCCTACCACAAGTTTGCCATTTTCTATGTTTGGTTGTGAAATACATGTTACGTTTTTAGTTAATTTTGTTGCATTCTGTTAAGAATTTGTTGCATTTTTAGGCGTAGTGGATACTTTTATTGGAAATTCATATGACAGAAGTCTGTGAATTTAATTATTGAAATTCACATTCCATAAAATGGGATCATTCAAAATTTATTTTACAGAATAAAAAAAAGTTCTAGGGTGGGTCTGGTAACTGGAACCACATATATTTTTATTTTGCCTGAATTCAAACGGCAATCATGGCAATTGGTCATATTTAAATTGAGGTAGGTTTTGAAAATTAGTATCAAAACGAAGGCAATTGTGTGTGATTTAAAAGAATTTTTGTTTCTGTTTGTTGTTAACATATATTTTTTATGCCAGCACCAAGCTGAGGGGCATCAAGTGTTACCTTGTCTGTCTGTATGTGCATCCCAAAAGTGGTTACCGTTTTTAACTTTAGTTTGCCTCGACCAAATGTTTTGAAACTTATACACAATGCTAATTACCACAAAACACTGTTCAGCTTTGAATTTAAATGGCGCTACTTACATGTTATATGGACACATTCTCCATTTATTTATCTTATTGCAAATTAGATTTATGAAAAAATAACAAGGATTTTATAAGATTTTTAAACATGGGTTTTAAACCATATATGTAATAAAATTATGAAAAGATAGTAGGGTGGGCAAAATTGTAATGGCACTTCATGAATAAAACAAGAGGATTCTGAATATCTGACAAAAAGTTAAAAAAAAAAAAAAAAGAGCGACCATCTTTAAGTATTAATGTATTTACGACACTTAGACAAAGACTATAACCATATATCCCCTGTGGTGCAAAGTAGACAAAAAGAACTTCTGACCAATCTCTTAAAACTATCAAGCCCAATGCACATTATATTCCTCTCAATTTTTATTTTTTTAGATGAAAATAAAATTTGTTTTCAACAGAGTAGATACCTACTCATTTATGAGAAGTATTAGACCACAAAGTTTTACTCCCATCCATGAAAACAGTCACTGTAATAACCTAAAAGGAATTAAAATTGACGAAATTATATATTTTACGAAAGTGTTAAATTGTCAGTCAAAAATTAGTTTTCTGACTTAATATTTCTGCATAGCATCAAAACCAGTTTAATATCTATAAACCGAAAAAACATGTTTTGATTTTGTTTTAACATTAATTTTTTCTCAATAATCTATGAGTTATCTCCCATTGAATGACACATTCTTGCTGTTTGTTGTACTAGTCTCCTCCTGAAGGTGAAATTTATCTCAGAATTTACTTTTCAAATGATATATTATTTCATTCATGTTACTGAAACCAAATATCAAACTGATAAAATAACTTTCTTGGTACTTTGAATGTGGAAAATAAATGTTTTTCAGGGATGATTCCATTGTTTTCAAGTGGGTCCCTTGACCATCAAATTGGGAATTTTTTATACATAAAATCTAAGACGAAATAGCATTATTCTCCTGTAAACACAGAAAATGTTTATTAAGTTTCACCTGTACACTGCTGTAACATTTTGAATAATCCTGAATGGGGTACTGATTATGATATATATGATTACCAGATCGCTTGACAGTTTGATGCACTATCTTTTGTAGGCTTGCATCTTAGCTATGGTAATCTATGCCTTTTACATGCATAATAGCTAAGATAAACCACTGAAACAAATCATCCATTGGGTATTTTTTTCAACAACAGGTCATGTTTATAAATTTACATTGATTCAAATAGATTTCAAATTGAACTGGCCAATTGTCAAATTCAGATAAGCTATGTACAATAGTTTAAGGACTTAATTGCATGTTATATCTTAGTTTTATATGTATTGTCTATCATTTGTTGTTTCGAAATTATTGGTCTTTTGTTGGGCAATGTGACAAATATATGTTCAAAAACCTCGCCGTAATTATAAATTATGTAATTCATTGACCGCTCCCGACATGTGTAACTTCAAGGCATATTTTAGCGGCGATCGATGTCTTTCAAAATTACTTTATTTTTATCAATAGTACCGCTTAAGTCGACGCTAGGCCGTCTTGACCTTGTTGTAGGGTATGAATGATTTGTTCATTGTTGAAGACCCTACGACAACTGTCAAGATGAAGAACAGGAATAAAAGCCCTGTTCATTGATAATTTTCTATGTTTTCTATGTATTGTTTGCGATTTTGTCCCATGTACATTTACTCCATATCCTTTCATTTTCTATTGTCAGATAAGATAATTTTGTGGTTTTTGCTGGCTGTTTAATATGTAGAAGGTTGCCATATTTTCTTTAGGTGTAACCTAAGAAACAGGAAATTCAAGCATTGAACCATTGTATTTAAATATTATTTGGATCATCTTTACAACTTTTGAAACGGTTCCATAATGTTGACATCCTATTTCATGAATGATCTTTCATCAATATGTTTCAAAACGTTCAAACTTTTGTCTTTGAAGAAATGGAGCCCGACAAATATATAATAATTTCTTTTACAAAACAAGTTTTCATCATATTATATAACCGCTCTACTGGGCAATCTGCTTTTACGAGATCGACGCCCATTAAATTCATCAATGTTATATCAAAATTTAAATTTTGCTCTCTGCAAGTCTGTTTTAATATAAGACCCATTTGACAAAAGCATCTTTTTATCGACCTGCTGGGCAATCTGCTTTACGAGATCAAATACTCCTATAAAATCGTTTAACCACATGTTGACATAATTAAATCGTTGTTAATAAAATGCGATCGTTGACAGCATTTGTATCCGATTTTAAAACGCTCAGAAGACAAATTAGGAAAAATTATAGTTGTCTAAATCGGTGACGGAAACATTTCAGGAATATTGATTTTCTTTCATTTTTCCTGAATTGTGAAATTAAATTCACATAAATTTTTTGGGGTTGGTCGAGTTCAGGGCCGCTAAGTGGCCTAAACCATATAGTAGAATCATCCCTGTTTTTGTCGTATTTTCATAAAATTCTATGAAGGTTTGACAAAGTAATTGATAACAAATATTTTAACCTTAAAATTATCTTAGTGAAAACTTTGAAAAAGTCCATTAATTGCATCTGTTGCAATGAAGGACTGCTTTCAAGTTAAATAAAATTGATAATTCTTCTCTGATTTTATATACAGCAATAATAACTAAATAACTCATACCACACACATTTGTTCCTTCAATTTGAATTTCAAAATTTTGCTGTGGATTCTTCTGATGTACAATTACTTTAAAGTTTGATAAAGATTTTGATGTTTGAAAACTTTTCAACCATAATTCTGAACCTAAATTTGGACATCTAAAACAAAGTAATGAATTGCTATGCTGGCTTCTGCGACAAAATGTCACAGGCAAAATTCAAGTGCATTTACATAATCTTTAATCAACAAGTTTATAAATCTATGCAATGGTTCTTACCTTAAAAGACAGCTCCAATGACCATTCTAAACAATCCATACTGACAAGCAGTAACTAATGCTAACCTGAAAGTAAAATGCTTAGTCAATCAAAATTGTTCAAAACAGAGGCTGTTAAGAGCCTGTGTTGCTCATCTTCATCTTCAACAATAACCACTTCCTGGTAAAAATCATCACGAAATGGCAATAACTCTATAAAGAGTAAACTGACGATTTCAGTCATGTTGACATATTTGTAGGTCTTGTCCTGTTGATCATTTTTGCTTTTTAAAGCTTCTATCTACATTTGTATCCATTTTACTTTTTTCAAGATAATAGGTAAAAAAACAACAAAAAATCCATGAACAGGTCGACTTAAGATTTAATCCAAGGCAGCTATTTTGTAAATCTTGACTTGCTGATCAATGGTAAAAATCGTCATTGAAGATCAATAACTCCAATAACTAGTCCTCAGAAGATTTCAGTCATTTGACTTTTGTGCATATCTTGTCTTGCTTTTTTGTATTAAAATTTCTCTATCTATTTTTATTTTCAAAATAATGGATAAAATGAAAAAATGGTAAAACTTTACATTTAGGGCAATAACTCCTTTAAGAATGTCTGACAGTTTTGACGAATTGTACAGCAGGTAGATCTCAACATTCTGAACATTTCTCCATTTTCGTGGATTGAGGAACAATTGTATTTTTTGGGTTTTGATAAAGTTGGCATACAAGCCTATAGAAATTTGTACTACATTGAACATTTATATATGTTGGTCATTATATATCCACGAAAATTGGTATCCAAAGAATGATAATAAATCCAGAGTATATGGAAATAGGTTATATATGACATAAACTGTTAACACAGATATGTCTCGCCTATTTGTTATTTTGATAATGCAAATGATGAAATTAAAATAGCAATACATTAACATGTAAGTTATGCAAATATTCAAAGTTAATGAACCATGACTGAAGGTACAGGGCTAAACAATCTCCATGGAAATGAGATGCCAATGTTAATACAAATGCAAACCAAATACCATTGACTTTTGATAAGTCGTTCCTTTAAACAAACCTAAACACAAACATTAACTTGTAAACTATGTAAAAGTTTCAAAGTCAATGAACCATAATTAGTGGGGTTATATAATCTCCATGGAACTGAAACTTGCAAATGCCAATACATTTGCATACCGAATATCATTGACTTAACATAAGTGGTTAATCTTAAACTGACCTAATCACAAACTAATACATGTAAACTAAGCAAAAGTTTCAAAGTCAATAGACCATGACTGAGGGGTAGGGACCAAATATTGTCCATGGAAATAAGATATGCCAATGCTTATACAACTGCATACCAAATATCATTGACCTACCACTAGTGGTTCCCATTAACTGACCTAATCACAAACTAATACATGAAAACTAAGCAAAAGTTTCAAAGTCAATAGGCCATGAATGAGGAGGCCAAATAATCTCCATGGAAATGAGATATGCCAATGCTTATACAACTGCATACCAAATATCATTGACCTACCACTAGTGGTTCCCCATAAACTGACCTAATTACAAACTAATACATGTAAACTAAGCAAAGTTTCAAAGTCAATAGACCTTGACTGAGGGGCAGGCCAAATAATCTCCATGGTAATGAGATGTGCCAATGCTAATACAACTGCATACCAAATATCATTGACCTACACAGTGGTTCACCATGAACTAGACCTAATCACAAACTAATACATTGTTGACCCGCTGCCGCTGGAAACAGCATACCTATGTCTCTTTTGACTCTGTCAAGGCACGACAAAAATGAGTAACAGAAGATGTGTTGTATACATCAATGTGACAACATCCCAACAACACAAAATATGACATCCACAGAATTAATTAAAATCTTTAAAACATTCGTCAAATTTTGGTACTGATATGAAAAACAAACTTGACCTCTTACATCTTCAAGCATAGAGCATATTTTATTTCCTATAAACTTATTTTATGATGAAAATAAAACTTGTTTAAATAGAGGAATTATATACCTACTTAAATATTAGAAATATTATACCACCAAGTCTTACTCCCATCCATGAAAACACTGAAATCACCTAAAAAGGAATTAAAATTGACATAAATTATACATTTTACAAATCTTGTTGAAATAACCAGCCTAAAATTTTCAATGAGTAATCTCCCAATGAATGAAACAGTCTTGCCGTTTGTTGTACTAGTCTCCCTTGAAGGAAAAATTCTCTCTGAATTTTACTTTTCGTGATTTGAAAGCTTTATTCATGTTCCTGGAAACCATATATTGAATTGATAAATTCTTTTTTGTGTGTTGTAAATGTGGAAAATAAGAAAACGGTTGTTGCCTTCTGTACTTTTATCACATATTTTTAGAGAATATACAGAAATTGTATTGCCTAATTGTACTTACATTATTTCTTCAATGGCCACACATCAGACTTGGAAGATGATCAATGTAATAATCTTTCTTGGAGCTGCTGTCCTTGCTTCTTTATTTTTCATGGCAGAGCCTCAGAATTAGTTGAAGATCTATGTTACCATCTTCCTTGGAACTACTATCCCTGCTGCTTTATTTTCTTTTCACTCTGCATGTAGATGGAATTCAGATAGTTATATATATGTACCACTCAGAAATAACCTAAAAGGAATTAAAATTGACATAAATTATACATTTTACAAATCTTGTTGAAATTGCCAGCCTAACATTTTCAATGAGTAATCTCCCAATGAATGAAACAGTCTTGCCGTTTGTTGTATTAGTCTCCTTGAAGGAAAAATTCTCTGAATTTTACTTTTCGTGATTTAAAAGCTTTATTCATGTTCCTGGAAACAATATATTGAATTGATAAATTCTTTTTTTGTGTGTTGTAAATGTGGAAAATAAGAAAACGGTTGTTGCCTTCTGTACTTTAACACATATTTTTAGAGAATATACAGAAATTGTATTGCCTAATTGTACTTACATTATTTCTTTAATGGCACACAGACTTTGAAGATGATCAATGTAATAATCTTCCTTGAGCTGTTGTCCTTGCTTTATTTTTTCATGGCAGAGCCTCAGAGTTAGTTGAAGATCTATGTTACCATCTTCCTTGGAACTGCTATCCCTGAAGCTTTATTTTGTTTTTCACTCTGCATGTAGATGGAAATCAGATAGTTATTGTATATATGTACCACTCAGAAACGTGTCTGATTCCCCAAACCTGTCCATATGACGTCAATGAACTGCAAAATATGACTTGTTGCTAAGGGCATCAAAACGTGTTCTGTTTAACGAACGTATCCAGTCTATATGGAACCAAAGGGTTCAAAGCCCAGAAACAACTTCTGCAGGAAGCCTGTTGCAATACCCTCATACATTATAAAGATATTTAGGCATCACCGTAGTATATTAGTACAAAATAATTCACTAAGTAAACGATGATTTACACTGTACAAAACTAGTTAATTGCGTTTTCTGTGTAATTGTTTGCTCTAAATATGCTTGAAATATTTGCCACTGGCATTAAGCAATCAACGGACAATAGTTAAATTAAGCTTGCAATTATGCGTAATATAAAAAACCGGTGTTGAAAAAATTAATGCTAATAAATGACCACTGTATTAACAGTGAAGCACTAGGAAAACATGCAATACAAATTGTTAATGAACCATGACTGAAGGTACAGGGCTAAACAATCTCCATGGAAATGAGATGTGCCAATGTTAATACAAATGCAAACCAAATACCATTGACTTTTGATAAGTCGTTCCCTTTAAACAAACCTAAACACAAACATTAACTTGTAAACTATGTAAAAGTTTCAAAGTCAATGAACCATAATTAGGGGTGGGGTTATTTAATCTCCATGGAAATGAAACTTTCAAATGCCAATACATTTGCATACCGAATATCATTGACTTAACATAAGTGGTTAATCTTAAACTGACCTAATCACAAACTAATACATGTAAACTAAGCAAAAGTTTCAAAGTCAATAGACCATGACTGAGGGTAGGGACCAAATATTGTCCATGGAAATGAGATATGCCATAACTGCATTCCGAATATCATTGACCTACCACTAGTGGTTCCCCATAAACTGACCTAATTACAAACTAATACATGTAAACTAAGCAAAGTTTCAAAGTCAATAGACCTTGACTGAGGGGCGAGCCAAATAATCTCCATGGTAATGAGATGCCAATGCTAATACAACTGCATACCAAATATCATTGACCTAGTGGTTCACCATGAACTAGACCTAATCACAAACTAATACATTGTTGATCCCTCCGCCACCGAAACAGCATACCCATGTCTCGCTTTATGACTCACGAGGCGACAAAATGAGTAACAGAAGATGTTGTATGCATCAATGTGACAACATCCCAACAACACAAAATATGACATCCACAGAATTAATTAAAATCTTTAAAACATTCGGTCAAATTTTGGTACTGATATGAAAAAACAAACTTGACCTCTTACATCTTCAAGCATAGAGCATATTTTATTTCCTATAAACTTATTTTATGATGAAAATAAAACTTGTTTAAATAGAGGAATTATATACCTACTTAAATATTAGAAATATTATACCAAGTCTTACTCCCATCCATGAAAACACTGAAATCACCTAAAAGGAATTAAAATTGACATAAATTATACATTTTACAAATCTTGTTGAAATAACCAGCCTTAAATTTTCAATGAGTAATCTCCCAATGAATGAAACAGTCTTGCCGTTTGTTGTACTAGTCCCCTTGAAGGAAAAATTTCTCTGAATTTTACTTTTCGTGATTTGAAAGCTTTATTCATGTTCCTGAAACCATATATTGAATTGATAATTTTTTTTTTTGTGTGTTGTAATGTGGAAAATAAGAAAACGGTTGTTTCCTTCTGTACTTTTATCATATTTTTAAAGAATATACAGAAATTGTATTGCCTAATTGTACCATTATTTCTTTAATGGCCACACATCAGACTTGGAAGATTATCAATGTAATAATCTTTCTTGGAGCTGCTGTCCTTGCTTCTTTTTTTTTCATGTCAGACTCAGAGCCTCAGAGGTTGAAGATCTATGTTACCATCTTCCTTGGAACTACTATCCCTGCTATTTTTTTTTTTTCACTCTGCATAGATGGAAATCAGATAGTTATTGTATATATGTACCACTCAGAAATAACCTAAAAGGAATTAAAATTGACATAAATTATACATTTTACAAATCTTGTTGAAATTGCCAGCCTAACATTTTCAATGAGTAATCTCCCAATGAATGAAATAGTCTTGCCGTTTGTTGTACCAGTCTCCCTTGAAGGAAAAATTCTCTGAATTTTACTTTTGTGATTTAAAAGCTTTATTCATGTTCCTGGAAACAATATATGGAATTGATAAATTTTTTTTGTGTGTTGTAAATGTGGAAAATAAGAAACGGTTGTTGCCTTCTGTACTTTTATCATATTTTTAGAGAATATACAGAAATTGTATTGCCTAATTGTACTTACATACTTTAATGGCCACACATCAGACTTTGAAGATGATCAATGTAATAATCTTCCTTGGAGCTGTTGTCCTTGCTTCTTTATTTTTTCATGGCAGAGCCTCAAAGTTAGTTGAAGATCTATGTTACCATCTTCCTTGGAACTGCTATCCCTGAAGCTTTATTTTTTCACTCTGCATGTAGATGGAAATCAGATAGTTATTGTATATATGTACCACTCAGAAACGTGTCTGATTCCCCCAAACGTGTCCATATGACGTCAATGAACTGCAAAATATGACTTGTTGCTAAAGGGCATCAAAATGTGTTCTGTTTATGAATGCCCCAACGTATCCAGTCTATATGAAACCAAAGGGTTCTTTTAAAAGTCCAGAAACAACTTATGCAGGAAGCCTGTTGTGCAATACCCTCATACATTATATATGTATAGGGTATCATCAGCTCAGTAGTCAGTACTTGGTACTGACATGATTTATAACAAACTTTTCTAAAATTGTCCGTTGATAAATTTTAGATTATAAAGAAACTAAGGTTTCAACTCCCTCAGGCAAAGTTGACCTTAGATGAATTTGGCTAATTTTTTTTTTTAGGTATTTTTGTCATATAGCTCTTCAACTGTTTCGGTACTTATACATCCCTCGGATTTCAAATGTTTGGCATTGAGCGTTCCTGATGAAGGTAAATCCAGAAAAGCGCTCGGACGATGAAATTATTAAACATGTTGTTTTCAATTTTTATAAAGATATTTAGGCATCACCGAGTATATTAGTACAAAATAATTCACTAAGTAAACAATGATTTACACTGTACAAAACTAGTTTATTGCTTTTTTGTGTAATTGTTTGCTCTAAATATGCTTGAAATATTTGCCACTGGCATTAAGCAATCAACGGTCAATAGTTAAATTAAGCTTGCAATAATGGCGTTGAACAAATTAATGCTAATAAATTACCACTGTATTAACAGTGAAGCACTGGGAAAACATGCAATATAAATTGTATTAGATTTCTTAATTATGAAGTACCTCCAACTGTAATTTAAAACAATGACAATTCTATTGATATAAAATTAATAAACCACTGTAAGTAAAAATAGCGTATTTTGTCATCCTTTTCTTACACTGTGTCTGTTTATTTGAAAAAAGTCCCCTGCACATTGTACCATATCTTGGATATTTGTCATGCGGATTACTATATCTTTCCTCCAGATGTCCTTAGATAGCTGCTTCGATTTATTTTTAGAATCCAACCCAAACCCGACGTCTTCTATTGTGTCCCCCATCATTGTATTGCCATAAACTTCACAGGAGACATATCAGCGCTAAAAGTTTTGAGACGTTCTGGCGCTTTAAACTGGACACCTTTTGGCGAAAAACAATTATTAACACGTTTGGGGGAGTGAAATCGGTCACGTTTGGGGGAATCGGACATGTTTGGGGGGATGGAAACGTTTGGGAGTGTTACATATATATCATGATTTCTTCAACTACTCTTAAATATGTTCACCAAAGTTAAACTGAATCTTGAACAGTTTGTACATTTACAATTTAACTTTTTTAAATATTACTTTTGCACATATGCAGTTTTAGTTGTTAATTCTACAGGTCTTTGAAGCATTTCATATTAGTGTTGATATATCAAAGGACAGATGAGCATCTCACATCATCCTTTGGGCTCTCAGTTAATTCTCATCTGAGTTTTTGGACATTTAAGAAATTTTATTGTCTGGATTTATAAACCAAATTATTTTTATTCCTCCAAGTATTCTGTTGTCTGGTCACTATCTTCAGTTCCAACTTGTTTTGCTGCCATATCTAAAGCTATAGGGAGCCATGCTGTGTTCCTTTGAATTGAAAGTGTCACGGTCTTTGAAGTTTGCTCTTATGAATGGCTAATAAACTTTAGGCCACAAACGGTCAAAATTTTTACACAGATGAGATGACTCAAAAAAAAAAAAAAATCAACTTTTTCGACAAATTGCACAGACTGTAGCGTACATGATTTTACTTCTTTCAGTCTTTCTTACATCACAGAGTACTAGAATGTCCTACCACAGAGTAGGTTACCTATCGAAAAGTTCTATACTCTGAGTCAATTCGGTAACATGAAAATAGATTATAACAATACATTTTATTAAAGAATGTATCTTTAGAATATTAATTTGAAAGCTATAAATATTAAACCCAGTTGTGATTAAAAACCAAGCAATTTTCCGAGGGAAACTGATTTTATCATTACCTAACAAGGTTTAACCTAACTCATCTTCATCTTCTATGTACAATGGAACTATCTTCAAGCTGTACCACTGAAACTTCTCAGGCCTGCATTTATAACAAAAACAAAAATTATAAATGAGTGATGTGTTGGATAACTTTGGCACAAATAATTTACCGTTAATTCAGAAACACTATTTGAAGTTTTATTAATCTGAATAATGCAACAGGTTGAGTATTGCAATAATAAGAAAACCAATTCGATATCTGTATAAAGAATTTCCTGAAATTCAATAAAATAATCTTACTTTTAGTCAATAATGTAAAAATCGCAATAATAAATGAACACAATAATTTCTGAATTGACAGTAGTTTGCTTTGGTAAGAGAAACACAAAGTATGAATTTGTAATGTGTATAGATTGTAGGATATCTTTATATATATAACTGCTGGTATATCTTTATTTGACTTCAGTATTGAAGACTTTTAATAATATAATCATTATATCGAAATTAATGTACGTGTCAAATTATCAGAAGTTGGTGGCTTACCAAAACAATCTGATGTATACATTCATGTAGATATCCAAATTGACAATCGGAAACTTTACTTTCGTTCAGGTGAGACTATTAGAAAGGGTTTCCAAATTGTCAATCTTAAAGAGACTATTTCTGTTATAATTAATTCAGAAATTAATGTGATGTATGTTTTAATTCAAATCCTAAATTGGATTACAAGTATACTTTCTTTTAAAAATATATTTCATTAGAGTATAAATTTGAAAAAGAAATTGGACTAATTTGCAATAAATTTTCAAGCTGTTTCTCCAGGAAAAACTCATTTTTTTACCTTACAACTATTAACAGTTTAAGTACAATTCTAATGACAAAATACCTACGTCTTCATCTAGGCATCAAGGCATCTACAATTAAATCATCTCCAGGTCTAGGACTGTACTTTCTTCCTCTTCTCTGTAGGCTCCGTCTATCTGTAATACATATTCAAATTATTTTAATATCTATCAGACAACTATTAATAAAAAAAAAAAAAATATACTTACTTTCCACATATATTACCTGTCCTGACGTAAATATCCCGGGCTGGTATCTGAAACAAAACCAAAATAAGTTCAAAAATATTGAAGCAAATATAAAACTTAAAAATTTACGACTTTAATTTTTTTTTCTTTCAAAATATCTATAAAGAAAACTGGCATTAATAGCAGCCATCATCATTGGTCAATTGCTCTTTTGACTGTATATCATTAACTTATTTTCATTTTAAATCTATATTTCAATCAGTAATGAAGACGGTTTAATGATATAATCATTATTTCCAAATTAATGTGCGTGTCAAATTATCAGAATATGGTGGCTAACCAAAACAATCTGATGTACATTTTGAACAGAAATGATTAAATTCAACTGAATTTCAAACAATGTAAATCAAGTTATATTTTCCAAATTACTTTAAAAAATTGACTAAATATGTAGATATCCAAATTGACAATCGGAAACTTTTTTCGTTCAGGTGAGACTATTAGATAAAGGGTTTCCAAATTGTCAATGTTAAGAGACTATTTGCTGTTATAATTAATTCAGAAATTAATGTGATGCATGTTTTAATTCAAATCCTAAATCGGATCACAAGTATACTTTCTTATTAAAATATATTTCATTAGAGTATAAATTTGAAAAGAAATTTTGGACTAATTTGTAATAAATTTTCAAGCTGTTTCTCCAGGAAAACTGATTTTATTACCTTACAACTATTAACAGTTTGTAAAATTGTAATGACAAAAATACTTACGTCTTCATCTAGGCATCAAGGCATCTACAATTAAATCATCTCCAGGTCTAGGACTGTACTTTTCTTCTCTTCTAGGCTCCCGTCTATCTGTAATACATATTCAAATTATTTTAATATCTATCAGACAACTATTAATAAAAAAAAAAATATATACTTACTTTCCGATGCATATATTACCTGTCCTGACGTAAATATCCCGGGCTGGTATCTGAAACAAAACCAAAATAAGTTCAAAAATATTGAACCAAATATAAAACTTAAAAATTTACGACTTTAATTTTTTTCTTTCAAAATATCTATAAAGAAAAACTGGCATTAATAGCAGCCATCATCATTGGTCAATTGCTCTTTTGACTGTATATCATTAACTTATTTTCATTTTAAATCTATATTTCAATCAGTAATGAAGACGGTTTAATGATATAATCATTATTTCCGAAATTAATGCGTCAAATTATCAGAATATGGTGGCTAACCAAAACAATCTGATGTGTACATTTTGAACAGAAATGATTAAAATTCAACTGAATTTCAAACAATGTAAATCAAGTCATATTTTCCAAATTACTTTAAAAATCGACTAAATATGTAGATATCCAAATTGACAATCGGAAACTTTACTTTCGTTCAGGTGAGACTATTAGATAAAGGGTTTCCAAATTGTCAATGTTAAGAGACTATTTGCTGTTATAATTAATTCAGAAATTAATGTGATGCATGTTTTAATTCAAATCTTAAATCGGATCACAAGTATACTTATTAAAATATATTTCATTAGAGTATAAATTTGAAAAGAAATTTTGGACTAATTTGTAATAAATTTTCAAGCTGTTTCTCCAGGAAAACTGATTTTATTACCTTACAACTATTAACAGTTTAAGTAAAATTGTAATGACAAAATACTTACGTCTTCATCTAGGCATCAAGGCATCTACAATTAAATCATCTCCAGGTCTAGGACTGTACTTTCTTCCTCTTCTCTGTAGGCTCCCGTCTATCTGTAATACATATTCAAATTATTTTAATATCTATCAGACAACTATTAATAAAAAAAAAATATATATACTTACTTTCCATATATTACCTGTCCTGACGTAAATATCCCGGGCTGGTATCTGAAACAAAACCAAAATAAGTTCAAAAATATTGAACCAAATATAAAACTTAAAAATTTGCGACTTTAATTTTTTTTTTTCAATAATATAAAGAAAAACTGGCATTAATAGCAGCCATCATCATTGGTCAATTGCTCTTTTGACTGTATATCATTAACTTATTTTCATTTTAAATCTATATTTCAATCAGTAATGAAGACGGTTTAATGATATAATCATTATTTCGAAATTAATGTGCATGTCAAATTATCAGAATATGGTGGCTAACCAAACAATCTGATGTACATTTTGAACAGAAATGATTAAAATTCAACTGAATTTCAAACAATGTAAATCAAGTCATATTTTCCAAATTACTTTAAAAAATCGACTAAATATAGATATCCAAATTGACAATCGGAAACTTTACTTTCGTTCAGGTGAGACTATTAGACAAAGGGTTTCAAATTGTCAATGTTAAGAGACTATTTGCTGTTATAATTAATTCAGAAATTAATGTGATGCATGTTTTAATTCAAATCCTAAATCGGATCACAAGTATACTTTCTTATTAAAATATATTTCATTAGAGTATAAATTTGAAAAAGAAATTTTGGACTAATTTGTAATAAATTTTCAAGCTGTTTCTCCAGGAAAACTGATTTTATTACCTTACAACTATTAACAGTTTAAGTAAATTGTAATGACAAAATACCTACGTCTTCATCTAGGCATCTACAATTAAATCATCTCCAGGTCTAGGACTGTACTTTCTTCCTCTTCTCTGTAGGCTCCCGTCTATCTGTAATACATATTCAAATTATTTTAATATCTATCAGACAACTATTAAAAAAAAAAAAAAATATACTTACTTTCCGATGCATATATTACCTGTCCTGACGTAAATATCCGGGCTGGTATCTGAAACAAAACCAAAATAAGTTCA